>JAECUM010014177.1:0-45306 GCA_016617855.1 Megalonaias nervosa | reverse complement strand
CTCTCTCTCTCTCTCTCTCTCTCTCTCTCTCTCTCTCTCTCTCTCTCTCTCTCTCTCTCTCTCTCTCTCTCTCTCTCTCTCTCTCTCTCTCTCTCTCTCCACCACACAAATCTGAGATATACGAGAGATGTTCTCCGAATAAGAGGAAGAGTTTCTTCCCAAATATTAAAATATAAGAACGTTACAAAAATAGATAGAATCTATGAAAATCTAGTGCAAATGTCACGACGGAATAAAAGAGAACACGATAGAACTTCAACAAAATGAGAGAAGAACATTTGAACCGTATTGTCAAACGGGGTTAAGATATCAGATATGAAATTGCGACTCTTTGGAGACATCATTGGTATGTCTGTCATATTCTCCGTGTCTCTTTTGATATGACGACACTTTTAAACTACATACCCTTTAGAAAACAAATAAGACTATAACAGCCGAATTAATCAAGACTTTCTGTTCAAACTTTTAAGTCTTATAAAATGTCATCAGTAATCTAATTTACCCATATCAATTAACACGTTGCTGGATTTGTTAGCTAGTATTCTGTCTCATGAACAATGATAGAACCCTCAACGATTAATATAGATACAAAAGACAGTCTAGAAATGGAATTATCACCACAAATATTTGTGAAGACAATCCTGTCAGAATTTGATAAATCTGTAAGTAGATATGTACATAGCTGATTCTCTGGAATGCTGTTTACTCATCAGTAGCCGGGAAATATTTGCATGCAATCTAAAAAAGGGAAAAAATTAAAACAGGCACACTTAACTCATTGGTGGTGATTTAAATTAATTTTTATTTAAACATTCTGGGTCAAAAGATAAATTCTTTTCGTTAATTTCTAATCGGAATGTAAATTTTTTTTTTTTTTTTTTTTTTTTTTTTTTTTTTTTTTTTTTTTTTTTTTTTTTTTTTTTTTTTTTTTGTGTCCCAATGAACATGCATCAAATCAAATAGTTGATAATGTCATTTTGAGGTTCCGCGTTTCAGTCAGAGGTCGGTGAGATCGAGACGTTCATCATAACGTGATTGGACGGCACAAAGCTAGCATCTATTCGGTAATAAATTCGATTTATGATTCCGGCAATATCATGGATTAATGCTTGTCCATCCAAGTTCGTTGTTTTCCTCCGAATTCAAACAGTCCTCGTCCTGAAACGTACAGAGTATGTGTAATAAGCTGTTAATGGATACTGTGCAACGCACGTACTAAGTTGTTAATACATGTTTTCCAATGGACGTAATAAATTGTTAATGAATGCTGTCCAATTGCCGTAAATAATTTAATTTTAAATTTGGTAAATGCAATTCACACACTGTCCGAGTCCAAATAACGATTCTTCCACATTTACAAATAATTGCTTCTAAAATCAACTTTTTAAAAAAAAAAAAAAATCATAGAGGTAATAATGTATGCAAATAATATTTGGGTTGGTAGTTAAAATTTAGAGGAAAACTGGATGGAATAATAATAATAATAATAATAATAATAATAATAATAATAATAATAATATGAACTTTGTACAGATCCTAATCTTTAGAAGTTCTAAGTGCTTTTCAATACTAGATAACATAAAAACACATTCAACGACAAGATCACAAAATAAACACTATGAAAATACAAAACAACAACATGCTGACAATGTTGTTAAACAATGATAATAAGAATTTATATATTATAAGAAAAAAAAACTGCCTAGGTGTTTAACCATAAGAGCTGAGTTAGAGACAATCTATTCAGATTGCATTACATAATGGTTCCCGTCTACCACGCAATCAAAATGATCAATGGTAGAATGGTTAGGTGACTATACAGCCACTTTCTAACAAGTCAAGGCAGATGCTAAAAAATGAGTCATTTTTTGCTATTTTTTCTGTACTAACAATTTATTTGTATTTAAATATCAATGTATCAGTTATCATAGCCTAATTGTAACCACTGCCTTAATCCAAAACCTGCCTGATACTCGAGTCAGAAAGTAATTCCTTACCTCGTATAGAAGCAGCAGAAAGGTAGTTAAACAGACGCAGTCAGAATGGGTTTGAAGCAATGCACACTATACAGAAATAAAGAGTGTACATAAATGATATTATTATACCATTCTGGAGCGCCGAGTTCAGCTGGAAGCCCATCTTTTACCACAAAATTGTAGTTTGGTAAAAATTTATCGGATTGATTGACTGATTGATAGATTGATACATTGATTGATTACTTAATTGATTCATCGATTCATTGAGTCATTGATTGATTGATTCATTGATGGTGATGTTGGTAGTAGTACTGATGGTGGTGACGAGGAAAATGATAATTGCGACAAAGACGCTGGCGGCGATAACAATGTGACAATAACGATGACATTTACGAAGATATTAATGACACTAATTATGACAAATATGAAAACCATGACAATTATACCAAAATACTATTCAGGTAATTTATTCAAAATACATTATGGTTCTGTAACCTTACATTTGATTCGTTTTGCCTTTTTGCCGTGTCATACCTGAAAACAGATGAGATGCTGGACGTATTCAAAGGACATTCGGTAATTGAACAAGATACGGCTTTTTATGACTATAACTGGCAATGAGACTTTTATTGACTATAACTGAGAAAGTGAACCATGATCTTATTGGTAGGAACACTTCTGATAAAATCGGTTTAAATTACAAACCTTTCTGTCTCCATACATTACCACAGTCCCGTGACTATATCTGTTTTTATTATCACCCGCCCCTTTCATGTCTTCTGACCATCGTTGCTTTAACATAATTTACCTAACCAGTGTGTAGATTTTGCAACCTTTACCTGAAATTTGAACCGACAGAAATGTACAGGTGTCGAAGTATAGAGTTGTGAGTATATTCATTGTGAAGAAAATGGGAAACAATTAGAAGGTAGACGCACAAAACGAATGCGTTCCAAACAGTGGCATACATTACATGGTAGCCTTTATTGCGAGTTGATGGAGTCGGTATTATTTTGGGACGTGTTCGCTTTCAATCATCAAAAACTATATTAAAAAAGAGACATCGATGGAATCTTTATTAAATACATAATCAGATACATATTACATATTGTTGACACGTATAACTCCACTTGCAGAAACTTGTGGTCGATGAAGAAAACCTAAAAGTTTTTTTTTTCTTTTTAAATGATGGGCCTTGAAAGAAAACAAGCTGAGTGATAGATCTATGCTTCCGGGATAATGAACTTTCGATTTAAAATAAGGAAAGAACAACTTTGACTGTATATCATCGCAAATCCCCACTCTTTTTACATGTTCATTAACTGGAATCATAATTCTTTATGTCCTGAATCCTCTATACTCCCCAGCTCTGAAATATGATCCATTAGATTTATGATTTGTCTTCCTGTCATGACTTATGTGATTTATCTTCCTGCTTTTACTGTATCTCAAAGAATTTGAATAAACAAACATGCATATACACTTCCCAGCAAATTTAAGAAAAAAAAAACTAAACACTATACCCTTTTCCCAGACGGTCAACATCTGCAAAAGTTAGAAAGTGAATTTCAATGCCACGGTTTGTGAGAAAACAGAGTCACAAAGAATCGGGAACAATGGTTTCAAAATTTTCAGACTTCGTTAGAAAAAGGCGCGAAGATAAAATAAACCGATTTCAAGTGGTGTCCATTTGCCAGATACACATTAGACAAGTTGATAACCTGCACGGATTTTCGAATTTCTTTTCTAGTCATGGATGCAGATATAAGAGCGGAGAATGTATTGTTTAGCATCGAATTTGTACATTTCTAAACTGACCATTTCTTTTGAATTTCGTCATCTAGACTATAAACGTCTCCGGAATTTGAAAAAATTGCAAGTGGTTGGGTTGAATTACAGAGAAAATACAAACCGTATGCATGGTAATGTTTTTGATACCTGTACCGATTTGCTGGTAAAGACAGATTTTATTCCTTCCATGCGATTTAAGTGAGGATTGTTTTGCAAATCTGTACGCTCACTAAGTAATGAAGAAGGAAATATATTTTCCAGGGGCGCCCTCAGAATTATTATTATTATTTTATTTTGGGGGGATGGTGGAGGCGGGAGAAACATGTAGTGGTCAGCTATTAAGTTTTACGAATGTAGGCCAAAACATATTTAGGGGTAAATCTGGGGTCCTTAGGAGTTATATCGTTAATATCCCAACACAGAGAACCCTTTGGACCAGAATTCTATTGCAGGAGAATAGACTTTTGCGCGATGTACACATTGTCTTTAATTTCCCAGGATAAAAATACATATAATGGTAATTTTTTCCATAACGTTATGCAATAATTTCATGCTGGTTCCTTCGTGACTAAGAGACATATACTGATTGGGTCTGTTATCGCAAAATAGTTCTATTTGTCGTATGCTTGGTACTTGTGTCAATTATGAGACAGGTATAAAACATGAACAGTGCACTACCAGCGTTTGCAACTAAACCAATCTATTTTTCAATGGAGATGCATCCCGGAGAGATAGCAATCAAGTTTGAACTGTTTCGTATATGCTAGGTCCTAGGCCTACTTGTCATGATATCTCCAACTGAAATAAATGATCCCGCACAAGTCTAAAAATACATTTATATCAGTTTTCAGAAAAAAAACATGGTCCCAAATACTCCCTCCTAAAAAAAAAATGAATAAAAAGAATCTAAAACTGTGTTAGCAAATATGTTTATAGCTTCAGTTTTAATTAGGACAAAGAATGAAAGATTTAGCAAGTCCCATTGTCTGCAGTTATCGGACGAATACATGTACACATTACCCCATAGTCATGCTCATGAAATGAACACAAATTTAAACATTCATAAAAACTGTTACATATGTATTTTTAAACTTGTTTTTATAGATTATATCCATCTTTAAGTTATACTACACTTAACAGATATATTTATAAAATATTTGTGGAGTTACCATAATAAGGTGGAGATAACTCAGTGGCTCTTTTCTATTACCAATGATGCAAAATATTGCCAGCATATTGAAATAACCTTTTTAGTAGCTTAAATTCCTCCACACATCACATTTCTCACAATTCCATTGACTCTCTATCTCACACTCTCTCACCCAAGTTCCTGGTTTGTTCTGTGAATTTAATTGTTTATACCTTGGAGAGAAATGTTACTCTGAAACATTTCTGATGTTGCAGAATTTAAAGAGTCTTGGATCATGTTCCACAATTAAATTTTGCTGAATGTATATAAAGAAAACTAACAATGAATAAGATAAAAGAAACTTTTATGCCAATATCTTTTTGTGGCACAAATAGGTCTAATAGGAATTGATGTGAATATAATCATTACATTAGTGTTAAATCCAGAATATTTGAACAAATCAGTTTGATACCCAATTTGTTACAGGCATTATTATTGGTTGTTGTGACAGAATTTCATACAAATGATGTCATGCACAAAATTTGCACCTGTTTTTTTTTAAATAACAAATTAAGCACAGAATCTAATCAGGTTGTAAAAACTTAAATTTGTGTCAAATAAAAGTTTTCCAATGAATGAATGTCACATGACATGTCATGTCTATTTAATTTTTATTGTATGATTGATCTTTGTCCATAATTGAGGGTAGGAGTTTTGCAAATAACATATTACATAGCTAGTTTTATTTTCTCTGATTGTAGATTATTCTTATTTGTAGATAGACATGTTTACCTTGATTCAAGTTCAGGACTTTGGTTTTCCTTTCTGAAGTTTCTGGTGTACCTGATATTTGCATGTTCTTTATTCAACTTTTAATAATAGACCTAACCTTATTTACAACTTTGAATGTTCTGGAAATGAAGTTTTGACTCTCATCCTGGTCCTCATATTGTGTCCTTATATAAGGGAGAAGTAAACAGAAATTCTTTATTCCTGCCTTAACATTTGAAATGGAATCATTCTTTGAGTTGTATTCAGTGTCAATCTCAAATGATTAGTTAATTTAAATTATTAATTGGAATTACAAAGTGCTCGTTAATACTTTCAGGCTAAATCACTATTTTGGGATTATTCTGAATTCATTTAGAGACATTTTGGATTATATTATTGTGGTATATCAGAAATGTTAGCACTTCAAGACTATTCTAAACTATTGGTACATCAACATATATTTGTATGTGAATTCATTCAAAACACCACTGGAATTCATTCAAAACACCACTGGAATTCATTCAAAACACCACTGGAATTCATTCAGAATACTCTATACCTTTGGACTTGTGATGGAATGTTTAGGACTATTGGGATTCGATTCACAATACTGTAAGTTCTTTTTGAATTTTCAATTTTTGCTGAATATTACAAAGCTTTTCACTCTTTTCTGCTATTTAGTTTAAGACCATAGTGTCATAACACATCACTTGCACTCTGCTCAGATTAAAAGTTGTACCATCGGTATAAAAGCACACATTGCATTGAGAGTTTAGATTTGTGTTTATTGACATTTGATTCTTCAAGGAAGGCTTCTGGTACTGAAAAATATATAATTTTGAATAGAGAACTAAATTCATACTGGTATAATCTTGCCACAACACTGTTTCATGTAATAAATTGAATACATTAATTTCCAGAGAAGAAATCTGAACATTATTTCGTTTATTTGAATGCACATCAGTATGTATATGAAATGACCTCATGGAAATTGACTTACTAAATTGTCACACAAAAACATCAGTGACCAACAATGACCAAAATATCTGAGGGATAAATTGGTTCATTTTCCATATGGCTGAAATGACCAAGTAGGACTACTGAATTAAGGCTTCACATTGGAAATATGAAACATACATGGATAAATTGCAATGGGTTATCAGCCTAAAACCCACTATATTTATGATTATTACTTCCTTTTAATATGTGGAAAAAAATTGTGAAATTTTTAATTCTACTAAAATTTACTTAGTTTTCAATCCACAGGCTACTTAACATCATAAATGTGTGCGGATGTTTATTCTGTTGTGGCAAGAGAAATTTGGAAGCTAAAAGGAGATCTGTCCCCTGCTAGTCCTGCGTCTAAATCAGAATTCCTTAGAACTAATTTTAATATATATTTTTTAAGCTCTATTTGTTTCACATGAGAAAATGGGATGTGTTTTCATAACTTAGCAGTTGTTACTTCTGATTCATGGAGTCCTGTAGAAAGACTTTTGGATTCTGACTTATGAAGTCCTGTTGAAAGACTTTTGGATGGGGTAATGCTGAAAGTAAATGGATTATATTTGATTTATGGTCATTCCTGTTCATTAATTTCTTTGACCTGGTTCATGCAACATATATTTTAAAGCTTATAATATTGAAAGAAACTATTAAAATTGCCATAGCAAATATTCAACTATATCTACTTAATTTATTCATCATTGCAAATGTTTGTAAACTCTCCAAATTCTTTGCTAGCTACTATTTTTCTGAGCATGCCTAAATTTGTCTATTTCCAGAAGTACGTCCATAGTTTGTGCTGCTGAAAATAAATGCTGTGTGAAATGAGATTGGAATGTGACAATGAGGCCAGTTTGTAGAAATTAGTCATTTTAGGTCTACCATTGTGTAATTGGGGGAGGGCATTCATACACGCATTATATGAATATGCCCATTCTAGGTCTACCCTTGTGTAATTGGGGAAGGGCATTCATACACACATTATATGAATATGCCCATTCTAGGTCTACCCTTGTGTAATTGGGGAAGGGCATTCATACACGCATTATATGAATATGTACATTCTAGGTCTACCCTTGTGTATTTGTAGAAGGGCATTCATACACGCATTATATGAATATGCCCATTCTAGGTCTACCCTTGTGTAATTGTAGAAGGGCATTCATACACGCATTATATGAATATGCCCATTCTAGGTCTACCCTTGTGTAATTGGGGAAGGGCATTCATACACACATTATATGAATATGCCCATTCTAGGTCTACCCTTGTGTAATTGGGGAAGGGCATTCATACACACATTATATGAATATGCCCATTCTAGGTCTACCCTTGTGTATTTGTAGAAGGGCATTCATACACGCATTATATGAATATGCCCATTCTAGGTCTACCCTTGTGCAATTGTAGAAGGGCATTCATACACACATTATATGAATATGCCCATTCTAGGTCTACCCTTGTGTATTTGGGGAAGGGCATTCATACACACATTTTATGAATATGCCCATTCTAGGTCTACCATTGTGTAATAGTGGAAGAGCATTCATACACACATTATATGAATATGCCCATTCTAGGTCTACCATTGTGTAATTGGCGAAGGGCATTCATACACACATTATATGAATATGTACATTCTAAGTCTGTCTTTATGTCATGGACTTTCCACATTTATATTCATTTAACACGAACATTTCAAGGGACTGTTTTCATATAGGTCATACTTATATGGGTAATACCTGTCATATAGGTCATACTTATATGGGTCATACCTGTCATACAGGTCATACTTATATGGGTCATGCAGGTCATAACTGTCATATACGTCATACTTACATGGGTCATACCTGTTATATAGGTCATACCTGTTAAATAGGTCATACCTGTCATATCAATGATACTTATATGGGTCAGACCTGTCATATAGATCATACTTATATGGGTCATGTAGGTCATACCTGTCATATAGGTCATACCTGTTATATCATACTTATATGGGTAATACCTGTCATATAGGTCATACTTATATGGGTCATACCTGTCATATAAGTCATACTTATATGGGTCATGTAGGTCATACCTGTCATATGGGTCATACTTACATAGGTCAGACCTGTCATATAGGTCATACTTATATGGGTCATAATTGTCACATAGGTCATACTTACATGGGTCATACCAGTCATATAGGTCATAACTGTCTCTGATTTAAAAATCTGTCAAAGGTTTCAGAATACATTGTGTTTGCTCATATTGGCTCATGACATGGAATACATTGTGTTCATATTGGCTCATTACATGGAATACATTGTGTTTGTTCATATTGGCTCATTACATGTAATATATTGTGTTCATTTATTTTGGCTCTTGACATGGAATACATTGGGTTCATATTGGCTCATTACATGGAATACATTGTGCTTGTTCATATTGGCTCATTGCATGGAATACATTGTGTTTAATTATATCTGCTCATTACATGGAATATATTGTATTTTTATAAGTGGTTCATTATGTTTGTTTTAAGAATATTAACTGAATAATCATTAAATGTTGTAAGACATTTTTCCTAAACTGTAATGCAGATTGTCAGGTGAAAGTTGGGTCAACCAAACACATTACATTTCCTGATAGTGCTGTGGTCAGGTATGTAATACTTATTGCTGTCACAATGCTTCATAGAAAAGGTAGATATTAGGTCTTTGGTGCATGTGAAACATCTTAAAAGT
Source organism: Megalonaias nervosa (assembly GCA_016617855.1). Lineage (NCBI taxonomy): Eukaryota > Metazoa > Mollusca > Bivalvia > Unionida > Unionidae > Megalonaias > Megalonaias nervosa. The sequence continues at coordinate 35,902 of JAECUM010014177.1, read as the reverse complement.
TTGACTTCTGACCTATAAGGTAGGAGTTCATCTTCTTTATCAGCCATTACTTTCCCCATGTCAAGGAGTGGTAGATTTATGAAGATTGGCTTGCCACTGAAGTAGAACTGTTGAAGTGGGCATGAGATTACTAGGCAGTTGATGTATCTAGACACACTTCAAAGTCCGATGGTAAATCACTAGTGACTGCCTGCTGTTGGGAATTTTTGACTGCATTTTCCAAGACTAACATGATAACAGACCTCTTAGAAGGACTGCAAAATGGGAGTTAAGGACCACCCATTTACCTCCCCACCATCAACCAATGTTCCCTTTTTTTCCCTTAAAACTAATGTCCAGGTTGAAAAAGTGATGTTTAGAAATTTTAGAAATTTGAAGTACATATAGTATGAATTAAAATTTTCATATGGAGATGTACTAGCTTGTAAGTCTGGTATGAATTAAAATTTTCATATGGAGATGTACTAGTTCGTAAGTCTGGTATGAATTAAAATTTTCATATGGAGATGTACTAGCTTGTAAGACTGGTATGAATTACAATTTTCATATGGAGATGTACTAGTTCGTAAGTCTGGTATGAATTACAATTTTCATATGGAGATGTACTAGCTTGTAAGTCTGGTATGAATTAAAATTTTCATATGGAGATGTACTAGTTCGTAAGTCTGGTATGAATTAAAATTTTCATATGGAGATGTACTAGCTTGTAAGACTGGTATGAATTACAATTTTCATATGGAGATGTACTAGTTTGTAAGTCTGGTATGAATTAAAATTTGCATATGGAGATGTACTAGCTTGTAAGAATGGTATGAATTACAATTTTCATATGGAGATGTACTAGTTTGTAAGTCTGGCCCTGCAAATGGCACAGATCCAGATCTCATGTTGCATAATTTGCTGGTAGATTTGGGTCGTTGCATCCTTGTATTGGGAGTAATCTCTTGAACAAACAGCATTGGTAGATTTGGGTCATTGCATCCTTGTATTGGGAGTAATCTCTTGAACAAACAGCATTGGTAGATTTGGGTCATTGCATCCTTGTATTGGGAGTAATCTCTTGAACAAACAGCATAGACCTAGATCTGCTGGCATATTGTGTGGTGGCAGATCCTGGTATATTATTCACAGTTGGACTCAACTTATAAGCTAGTATATACAGTAAGATAAATATGTAAAGAACTAAATGCTTGTATCCTGTGTAAACAATGGCAAAGTCAGAAAATAGGAAATGTTTCCTAAGTAAAACTACATTAAGCATCAGTACTCATCACCTTTGTAAATACGTTCTCCCCCTCCACAACCTGTGCATTCACAAGTACTTGATTTAGACACTTTTCAGTACTAACAGAAAATCTTGTACTTGTGAAGCATGTACTTATGGTTGTCAATGGATGTTAGTAGTTATTTTGTATTTTTTAATTTCCTATTACAGCACACAGTAGAGTTTTGCTTTAGATAAAATCAAAACAGTATTTTCCCATTAAAAGTTCTAATGATTTTCACTCAGTGTGATATTATTTAATTTTATGAAGGACAAGGATGGCTTTTTTTGTTTCTCAGTGGTGGAATAAAAAAATTCAATGACAACGTTCAGGTACACACAATTTCACTAATATTTTTTAAAATGAATCTAAGAAAACATTTTATTTTTATAATTTATTAAACTGGTTATAAAACTTTCGAGTAACTATTCATCATGACAATAATGACACATTAAAAGTTTCCAATAGCTGTTCACCATGATGATAATGACATTTTATTATATGCATTTGACAAGTTATTTTTTTCCAGTAAATATTCACCATGATGAAAATGACATATCACTTTTGAAAGAGATTATAGTGGAAGAAAAGTTTATAATATGTTAGTACCTGGGCAGAACTGAATGAAATCTCTTGCTCTCATTGGTGGAGAGCATTTACTGTTTTCTGTTTCTTAGGTACTCAAAGAATGTTTGTTTGGGTTTTTTAGACACAGGCCCAGGGCAAGTGACTTAGAAAAACATAACTTGCTGTGACTAAAATTTGAATAAGTAATTTGAAACAACACTGAAATTTTTATACTTGAAAAAGACATATATGAATGCTTTAAATTTACTCAAGGCTTTTTTGCCTCTCAAAATATTGTACTTCAGAAAAAAGATTGTGTGATCTTTTGTATTAAAATTTTGATTTTAAAGAAGTACTTTCTCCAGGTTCTGATGTAAACATGCATTCAGTACCAAACAATTTATGCTCTGCAAAGTTGTCTAGAAATATTTATGACTTTCGACTAGAATTTTGATTCCATTTCATCTCAAGCAATGTTTTCCTCCAGGTCCTGATGTCATACATTGACTATTTGCTCTGATAATGTCCTCTTTACTTATTGGATCAGTTCATGTTCCTATGCATTTGTCCAGCTTTCAAAAGTCTCTCTTTAATTCAATGTTTCCCTTTGCCCACATTTGTGCATCAAAACCCCCAAATTTTAATTTGACCCTCAGTTTTGACACCAAAGTTAGTTTTTCACTCAATCTAACCTCCATATTTGACACCAAGAGGCTGTTTTACTGTCAAATCTTGCACATCTAGGGGATGTTTTGGGGATGTTTTACTGCCAAATCTTGCACATCTAGGGGATGTTTTACTGTCAAATCTTTCACACCTAAGGGATGTTTTACTGTCAAATCTTTCACACCTAGGGGATGTTTTACTGTCAAATCTTTCACACCTAGGGGATGTTTTACTGTCAAATCTTTCACACCTAGGGGATGTTTTACTGTCAAATCTTGCACATCTAGGGGATGTTTTACTGTCAAATCTTGTACACCTAGGAGATGTTTTACTGTCAAATCTTGTACACCTACAGGATGTTTTACTGTCAAATCTTGTACATCTAGGGGATGTTTTACTGTCAAATCTTGTACATCTAGGGGATGTTTTACTGTCAAATCTTGTACATCTAGGGGATGTTTTACTGTCAAATCTTGTACATCTAGGGGATGTTTTACTGTCAAATCTTGTACACCTACTGGATGTTTTACTGTCAAATCTTGTACATCTAGGGTACACAAAGCAGTTTATACTTTTAATATTGTTCATAATTTATAACTAACATGATTTCCAACACTTACTGACATTCTGCTGCAGGGATGTTTACAACTAACATGATTTTCAACAATTTTACTATTTCTGCATATTCATACTAAATGCAGTATATACCTCTGTTGTTATAATCTTGGACTGTTTGTATGTCTTCAGCTTTACCATCATGTCAGTGTACTGTCTGTGTATTTCACTGTCTTCAACTTTATCTTCATGTCAGTGTACTGTCTGTGTATTTCACTGTCTTCAGCTTTACCTTCATATCAATGTACTATTTCACTGTATTCAGCTTTACCTTCATGTCAGTATACTATATGTGTATTTCACTATCTTCGGCTTTATCTTCATGTCAGTGTACTATCTGTGTATTTCACTGTCTTCGGCTTTACCTTCATGTCGATGTACTGTCTGTGTATTTCACTGTCTAAAGCTTTACCATCATGTTAGCTCAAAAACATCAGCTCACACCTGGTGCAAGTTGTTGAGCACCTCGATGACAAAGCCACCAGTGCTGTTCTCATCAATGGTAGCAGAGGAGATTGGTTTTGAACAACAGTTGGAGTCAGACAGGGATCTATACTGTCACCTACACTCTTCAATATTTTCCTGGAAAGGATCATGGAGGATGCCTTGCATGACCACAAGGGCACTGTCAGCATCAGAGGAAGAACAATCACCAACCTTTGCTATTGATGGTTTAGCAGGAGATGAAAAAGAACTGGCTGACTTGGTTGAGTGCCTCAACACAATGTCCACAGCATACTATATAGAGATTAGCACCCAAAAAAAACAAACTGATAACAAACAACACCAATGGCATCAGTGCAGAAATAGAGGTCAATGGACAGAAGCTGGAAAGAGTCACAAGTTTCAAGTACTTGGGATCAGTTATCACAGATGAGGGCTCCAAACCAGAACTACTTTGCAGGAGTGCCCAGACATCAGCAGCAATAACAAGGTTGAGACCAACATGGAAAGATACCAACATTCCACAACAGGATCCAATGAGCCATCAGATCCTATGAAGACCTCTTGACCATTGTAAAAAAGCACAAACTGAAGTGGTACGGTCATGTCTCAAGATCATCTGGACTGGCAAAACCAATCTTGCAAGGCACAGCGCAAGGGTGCAGAAGAAGAGGCAGACAGAAAAAGAGGTGGGAAGACAACATTAAGGAGTGGACAGGCATGGGATTTGGAGATTCCCAAAGGGCAGTAGAGAACAGGCAAAGATGGAGAGAATTGGTTGTAAAGTCAACTTTGGTGCCCCAACGACCTCTTGGGTTAAGGGATTGATGATGATGATCATGTTAATGTACTGTCTCTGTATTTCACTGTCTAAAGCTTTGCCATCATGTCAGTGGACTGTCTGTATATTTCACTATGTCTAAAACTTTACCATCATGTTAATGTACTGTCTGTGTATGTCACTAAGTTGAAAGCTTTGCCATCATGTCAGTGGACTGTCTGTGTATTTCACTATGTCTAAAGCATTGCCATCATGTCAATGTACTGTCTGTGTATTTCACTATGTCTAAAGCATTGCACTCATATCAATGTACTGTTTGTGTATTTCACTATGTCTAAAGCTTACATCAATGTACTGTCTGTGCATTTCTGTCTAAAGCTTTTCCATCATGTCAGTGTACTGTCTGTGTATTTCACTATGTCTAAAGCATTGCCATCATGTCAATGTACTGTCTCTGTATTTCACTATGCCATGAGGAGATTATTTGGGGATTTGTAGTTGTTTTGAACAGTACAAAAATTTCTCCATATTGCTCAGTTGAAGTTGACAGCAAATGAAATTGGAGAGCTATGAGTCTTTTTTTTCAGTCAGTAAAAACAACAGCTCAGTTTCCTAATTAGTTCCTGTAATAGTACAGTAGATTTGTTACAGAAAACAACCACTCCATATATCAATAGAATTAATTGCTACAGACTGTTTTTGGCACTTTTTAAATTTATTATTCCCTTAACTTTCATTGGTTGTGACACAACGGTAGTATATTTTGTCAACTCAGCTCATTATTATTCATGAAGGACAAGTGAGTGCTAATTACAGACAATAAATGGAATATAGAGGACAGAAGTACTATTTCCCTTTTCATTGGTCATGTACTTTGTTTTCAACACAAAGTTAATAGCTTTTGCTTCATGTATGTATGCATTTATGCATGTATGTATGTATGTAATTTCACCTCAGCACAATAAAGGCCAAATGTTGCCTATTAGAAGTAAAGCTCAAAAAATATAAAAATGAAAAATTGCACAAAAACACCATTAAGATAAACCTTTCCAAATAAATGTAGGTGTGAAGTACAACAAGATAATATATTAACAGTAAAGATGATAAAAGTCTGTAAATGGTATATAAAACAAAGGTGAAATATGTAACATTCTCAAGCACATGGTTCTGATACAATTAAGCAGTCAATCTTAATATTAATAAGGGACTACAGACGGATCCCTAAAAAGGGACTACAGATGGATCCCTAAAAAGGGACATACAGATTGAACCCTTAGCACAAGTGAATGTAAATAATTTACCAATGTCTTTCAAGAACTTAAAAATAAAAATGCCACATTTCATTAGCACATTCCAGGTTTTGTTAGTCTGTATCAGCATGACTGTCAATGTGACAGAATCTGTGTCAAAGCAAGAAGGTGGCATCAATGTGATGAAATCAAGGTAATAGAATGAAATTGGTGTCAGATGTAATCCGTGTGAAGCATGAAGTTGGTGTCAGCAGTATGACAGAATCACTGTAAAAGCATGTAGGTGGCATCAATGTGATGAAATCAATGTAAAAGCATGTAGGTGGCATCAATGTGATGAAATCAATGTAAAAGCATGTAGGTGGCATCAATGTGACGGAATCAATGTAAAAGCATGTAGGTGGCATCAATGTGATGAAATCAATGTAAAAGCATGTAGGTGGCATCAATGTAAAAGCATGTAGGTGGCATCAATGTGATGAAATCAATGTAAAAGCATGTAGGTGGCATCAATGTGATGAAATCAATGTAAAAGCATGTAGGTGGCATCAATGTGACAGAATCAATGTAAAAGCATGTAGGTGGCATCAATGTGATGAAATCAATGTAAAAGCATGTAGGTGGCATCAATGTGATGAAATCAATGTAAAAGCATGTAGGTGGCATCAATGTGATGAAATCAATGTAAAAGCATGTAGGTGGCATCAATGTGACAGAATCAATGTAAAAGCATGTAGGTGGCATCAATGTGATGAAATCAATGTAAAAGCATGTAGGTGGCTGTTACCAAGGCTAGCCTGATAAGCCATCTACAAGAAATGTGTATGTGAATAATAAAGTTTGATAATACTTTAGAAATGCCAAAAAAGAATATTTTGAGTTACTTTTTTTAAGAATCTCAGTGCTCTTTATTACATGTTCTCCCCTCCCCCCACCCATGAACTAGCGCTTGTAACCCAAGATCTGTTACATATCCTTGAACTAGAGCTTGTAACCCCAAATCTGTTAATACTCTTCAACTAGTGCTTGTAACCCAAAATCTGTTACATACCCTTGAACTAGTGCTTTTAACCCCAAATCTGTCACATACCCTTGAACCAGGTATTGCAATGCTAAATCTGTTACATATATGAATTGATCTTATGGTATGAAATCATTTTTAAAGTTTGGTAACACAATTATTAAAATAACCCCACCATAACTGCAGTTTTGCTATTTTTAACTTTTGACACCCTCCAAGGGACCTCAGAAGACAGACCCCCTAATCACAATTGTCTCACAGATATGTAACACATGGGCAACCTACATACATAGTTTGGTGAATTTACACTTAGCAGTTTAGGAGAAGATGTGGTTAGAGAGAAGTGGGATGGATGGTTGGCCAGACAGACAGACAGACACATGGTATCTCTATTTGCTGCTAAAGAATGGGAATAGTAATAATAATAATAATAATAATAATAATAACAAGGAAGAATTCATAGTAATTTAGGATATTCATTTGCCCCCAAAATACACATTAGACAGACAATAACAGATGGTTGCCTTTATAACTGGTTTTTCTTGTACTCCTTGTCTAGGCTAATCATAATATCAGCTGATGTCTTGTATTTGACCTATCAAACATGGTATCATGTATGGTGATTTGTATTTGACCTATCAAACAAGGTATCCTGTATGATTAGTTTTATTGTTTGATAAGTCTGGAGAAGGGAGAATGATAGTAAAATTACAGAAAATTGTGGTGTTAGATTTTAATGGGACCATAATTACTGAGTGTTTGATTTTAATAGGACCATAATAAATGTTATATTTTATGTAACTAAGTTCCCAAGTGAAACTAATACTGCTGGCTTGTTATTCACAATTCCATGGCTTGCATAAAGTGAATAGATGATTGCCATTATGATGATTACTGAAGTATATTTGTCTTGTATTGTAATCTCACACCATTTTCAGTTTTGGGGTCCCATATATCATTCAAGTTCTAGGTTTCAGCTAGATTTGTGTAGATGAACTGTGGCAGCACAGTTGGTAGAAAATCAGACTCATAATCCAAGTTCCGTGGTTTGATACCCTTGCTGCCTCTGTGTTTCCTAAGGAATTGCATTTTGATCCATTTCCATGGCATGAACAGCCTAGAATGAGTTGAAAGTGCCATTTAAATCAAACACTTTCAGCAATAATTTGGATGAATAATGCAAATAGTAAGGCAATGCAATCATACTGTTCATTGATTTCTGGTGACATCATCAGTGTTAAGGTCCTATTTTTCAGTTTTTGAAAAACACATTTTCTGAAGCATTTATAATTTCAACTTAAACTTTGGTACAGTATTACAGATGATTCAAAGTTTGTACCCTGATATACAAGGACTCAACATTTGTACCCTGATATACTAGGATTCAGTGTTTGTACTCTGATATACAAGGACTCAAAGTTTGTACCCTGATATACTAGGATTCAGTGTTTGTACTCTGATATACAAGGACTCAAAGTTTGTACCCTGATATAATCTATACTAGGAGTCCATGTTTATACATGTACCCTGATATACCAGGACTCAAAGTTTGTACCCTGATATAACAGGACTCCATGTTTATACATGTACCCTGATATATCAGGACTCAAAGTTTGTAATCTGATATACCTGGACTCAAAGTTTGTACTCTGATATACCTGGACTCAAAGTTTGAGCCCTGATATACCAGGATTCAAAGGTTGTACTTTTGATCAATGTTTGTACTCTGATACACCTGGACTCAAAGTTTATGCATGTACCCTTAGTTACCAGGACTCAGTCTGTAATCATGAAACTGAACTTGAGTTTTAGATTGAATTTCTTATTCCAGCCAATTAGAAACAAGCTTTTTAAAGTAATGTCATTTGTGATTGGTCAAAATTAAATATCAAGCTCAAGCTCAAGAGTCATATGACTTCTAAGGATTCCAGGTATCTGTGTCATCATTACACTATCTAATAAGGATTCCAGATGTCTGTGTCATCATTACACTATCTAATAAGGATTCCAGATGTCTGTGTCATCATTACACTATCTAATAAGGATTCCAGGTATCTGTGTCATCATTACACTATCTAATAAGGATTCCAGGTATCTGTGTCATCATTACACTATCTAATAAGGATTCCAGGTATCTGTGTCATCATTACACTATCTAATAAGGATTCCAGGTATCTGTGTCATCATTACACTATCTTCTAAGGATTCCAGGTATCTGTGTCATCATTACACTATTTACAGGCAGCATGCCACATTCTGCAAAACACCTGTAATTTGAGTTTGGGGTTCCAAAAACTTTGAGATGCCCAAACCTCACAGTCACTGTATTGAAAGAGTTACAAGCAAAAAAATTTACACATACCAAAACCTCATTGTCATTAAATAGTAAGAGCAAAAAATGTACACTTGCCCAGACCTCATTGCCATGGCACTGTCTGAGCACAAAAAGCTGCACTTGCCCAGACCTTGTTGCCTTAAGAAAGGATGAGCACAAAAGTTACACTTGCTCAGGCCTTATTGTCACAAAACAGTATTAGCACAAAAAAAATACTTTCCCAAGTCATAACAGTTGGAGCACAAAAAGTTACAATTGCTGTTATGAGTCTATGCTTTTAAAATAAGTAACAGAAAAGAGTGAAGACAACAAGCTTTGTAAAATTTAACAAATAATTTATTTCCCTAGAATACAAAGTAAAAACAAAATGAAAAAAAAGAACTTACAGTATTGAGAACTAAATCCAAAAAAAATCCAAAAATTAAAGACACAAGTCCTAGTAATAAAAAGTCCTGAATAAAACTCAGTTCAAGTCCCAAAGAGAATCAAAATTGAAGGCAATGACGTGTCTGTTATGGTCTACAAAGTACTGATGTGTCAACAGTCTCTTGCTGAATCACAGAAATATTATTCCAGGTTTGAATTCAGTATCGAAGAAAATAAAATTCAGCACAAATTGGTCACAACATAATACAACTTAAAGTGCTAGATGTAAAAGCATGACTGGTAAAATCCTCACAGTCACAAGATAATATAGTTCTCTGTTTGACCTCAGGTCACAATTCAGCATTTTCTAAAACAACCATTACCTAATGGAAAATAACTTTCTAGCATGATCTAATGAGCCTTGTTTACTTACAACACAATAACCTATTAAATTCACTTAGGAATCTCCAAAACCCTGACCCTGATCAACATTTGTACACTTTCTTGTTTGCTTGAATAATAATTCTGTTAATGAGCTCATACACATAGAGAATGATGAATCTATTATTAGTTGTTTACATAAATGAAATAAAAAAATAAAAAAGTCAGTTGGGTCAAGCAGAAATGAACTCAATTTTGGACAAGGTCAAGTCCAGCAAATAGTGTTACATTACAATGTAATGGAATAAAGAAAATTAAAACTGACAGACAAACAATTAAATTAAATATACATAACACTGCCAAGGTCTCATAGTCATGAAATAGTCTGAGCACAAAAGGTTATACTTGCCCAGGCCTTGTTGTCTTGACACAGTCTGTTCATAGAAAGTTACATTTGCCCATGTCTGGTTGTCTGGTATAAACAAAAAGTTATACTTGCCCAGGCCTTGTTGTCATGAAAGACCATAATAGATGGGACATGAAAAAACTCAGACTCAAAATAATAAAAAAAGACAAATGATACTTAGAATGTCTCAGTAACATTGAAACTGCCCAGTTAAAATTTGAAAATGCGTTCAGTTTTTTCTTGCTTTCATGACTATGAAGCTAGGTCTCAGATTCACAGAGTGCTCAGAGATTTGTGTCTCTGGGGCATGGTCGCAGGTTCATAGTGTGCTCAGAGTTTCATGTCTGTGGACCAGATTACACATTTGCAGAATGTTCAGTGTTGTACCTATGAGGCCATAGTAGGCTCAGAGATTTGTGTCTATCGGGCCAGGTCACAAGTTCATAGCTCAGAGTTTCATGTCTATGAGGCCAGGTCACACATTCATAGCTCAGAGTTTCATGTCTATGAGGCCAGGTCACACATTCATAGCTCAGAGTTTCATGTCTATGAGGCCAGGTCACAAGTTCATAGCTCAGAGTTTCATGTCTATTAGGCCAGGTCACCAGTTCATAGCTCAGAGTTTCATGTCTATTGAGTCAGGTCACAGGTTCATGGTTTCCTCAGAATTTCATGTCTATGGGGTCAGGTCACAGATTTGCAGAGTTCTCAGTGTTGTGTCTATTGGACCAGGTCACATGTTCATAGTGTGCTCAGAGATTTGTGTTTATGGTGCCAGGTCACATGTTCAAATTGCGCTTAGAGTTTTATGTCTGTGGGGCCAGGTCACAGGTTCACAGTGTGTTTAGAGTTACATGTCTATAGGGCCAGGCCACAGGTTCATAGTATGCTTAGAGTTTCATGTCTATGGGGGCAGATCACAGGTTCATAGTGTGCTTAGAGTTTTATGTCTGTGTGGCCAGGTCACAGATTCATAGTATGTTTAGAGTTACATGTCTATGGGGCCAGGCCACAGGTTCATAGAGTGCTTAGGTTACATGTCTATGGGGCCAGGTCTAAGGTTCATAGTGTACTCAGAGTTTCATGTCTATGGGGCCAGGTCACAAATTGCAGAGTGCTCAGAGGGTTGTGTCTATGGAGCCAGGTCATAGGGCAAGGTCACAGGTTCATAGTGCTTAGAGTTTTATGTCTATGGGGCCAGGTCACAGGTTCATAGTGTGCTTAGAGTTTCATGTCTATGGGGCCAGGTCAAAGGTTCATAGTGTGCTTAGAGTTTTATGTCTGTGGGGCCAGGTCATAGGTTCATAGTGTGCTGAGAGTTTCATGTCTATGGGACAGGTCACAAGTTCATAGTGTGCTGAGAGTTTCATGTCTATGGGGACAGAACACAGGTTCATAGTGTGCTGAGAGTTTTATGTCTATGGGGCCAGGTCACAGGTTCATAGTGCGCTGAGAGTTTCATGTCTATGAGCCATGTCACAGGTTCATAGTGTGCTGAGAGTTTCATGTCTATGGGACAGGTCACAGGTTCATAGTGTGCTGAGAGTTTCATGTCCATGGGCCAGGTCACAAGATCATAGCTCAGAGTTTCATGTCTATGGGTCAGATTACACATTTGCAGAATGTTCAGTGTTGTGCCTATGAGGCCATAGTAGGCTCAGAGATTTGTGTCTATCAGGCCAGGTCACAAGTTCATAGCTCAGAGTTTCATGTCTATTAGGCCAGGTCACAAGTTCATAGCTCAGAGTTTCGTGTCTATGAGGCCAGGTCACACATTCATAGCTCAGAGTTTCATGTCTATGAGGCCAGGTCACAAGTTCATAGCTCAGAGTTTCATGTCTATTAGGCCAGGTCACAAGTTCATGGCTCAGAGTTTCATGTCTATTGAGTCAGGTCACAGGTTCATGGTTTCCTCAGAATTTCATGTCTATGGGGTCAGGTCACAGATTTGCAGAGTTCTCAGTGTTGTGTCTATTGGGCCAGGTCACATGTTCATAGTGTGCTCAGAGATTTGTGTTTATGGTGCCAGGTCACATGTTCAAATTGCGCTTAGAGTTTTATGTCTGTGGGGCCAGGTCACAGGTTCACAGTGTGTTTAGAGTTACATGTCTATAGGGCCAGGCCACAGGTTCATAGTATGCTTAGAGTTTCATGTCTATGGGGGCAGATCACAGGTTCATAGTGTGCTTAGAGTTTTATGTCTGTGTGGCCAGGTCACAGATTCATAGTATGTTTAGAGTTACATGTCTATGGGGCCAGGCCACAGGTTCATAGAGTGCTTAGGTTACATGTCTATGGGGCCAGGTCTAAGGTTCATAGTGTACTCAGAGTTTCATGTCTATGGGGCCAGGTCACAAATTGCAGAGTGCTCAGAGGGTTGTGTCTATGGAGCCAGGTCATAGGGCAAGGTCACAGGTTCATAGTGCTTAGAGTTTTATGTCTATGGGGCCAGGTCACAGGTTCATAGTGTGCTTAGAGTTTCATGTCTATGGGGCCAGGTCAAAGGTTCATAGTGTGCTTAGAGTTTTATGTCTGTGGGGCCAGGTCATAGGTTCATAGTGTGCTGAGAGTTTCATGTCTATGGGACAGGTCACAAGTTCATAGTGTGCTGAGAGTTTCATGTCTATGGGGACAGGACACAGGTTCATAGTGTGCTGAGAGTTTTATGTCTATGGGGCCAGGTCACAGGTTCATTGTGTGCTGAGAGTTTCATGTCTATGAGCCATGTCACAGGTTCATAGTGTGCTGAGAGTTTCATGTCTATGGGACAGGTCACAGGTTCATAGTGTGCTGAGAGTTTCATGTCCATGGGCCAGGTCACAAGTTCATAGCTCAGAGTTTCATGTCTATTAGGCCAGGTCACACATTCATAGCTCAGAGTTTCATGTCTGTGGGTCAGATTACACATTTGCAGAATGTTCAGTGTTGTGCCTATGAGGCCATAGTAGGCTCAGAGATTTGTGTCTATTGGGCCAGGTCACAAGTTCATAGCTCAGAGGTTCATGTCTATTAGGCCAGGTCACAAGTTCATAGCTCAGAGTTTCATGTCTATTAGGCCAGGTCACAAATTCATGGCTCAGAGTTTCATGTCTATTGAGTCAGGTCACAGGTTCATGGTTTCCTCAGAATTTCATGTCTATGGGGTCAGGTCACAGATTTGCAGAGTTCTCAGTGTTGTGTCTATTGGGCCAGGTCACATGTTCATAGTGTGCTCAGAGATTTGTGTTTATGGTGCCAGGTCACAGGTTCATAGTGTGCTTAGAGTTTCATGTCTATGGGGCCAGGTCACAGGTTCATAGTGTGCTGAGAGTTTCATGTCTATGGGACAGGTCACAGGTTCATAGTGTGCTGAGAGTTTCATGTCCATGGGCCAGGTCACAGGTTCATAGTGTGCTTAGAGTTTCATGTCTATGGGGCCAGGTCACAGGTTCATAGTGTGCTGAGAGTTTCATGTCTATGGGACCACATCTAAGGTTCATAGTGTGCTGAGAGTTTCATGTCTATGGGACAGGTCACAAGTTCATTGTGTGCTGAGAGTTTCATGTCTATGGGGCCAGGTCACAGGTTCATAGTGTGCTGAGAGTTTCATGTCTATGGGGACAGGACACAGGTTCATAGTGTGCTGAGAGTTTCATGTCTATGGGGCCAGGTCAAAGGTTCATAGTGTGCTGAGTGTTTCATGTCTATGGGGCCAGGTCACAGGTTCATTGTGTGCTTAGAGTTTCATGTCTATGAGCCATGTCACAGGTTCATTGTGTGCTGAGAGTTTCATGTCTATGGGGCCAGGTCACAGGTTCATTGTGTGCTGAGAGTTTCATGTCTATGGGACCATGTCTAAGGTTCATAGTGTGCTGAGAGTTTCAGGTCTATGGGACAGGTCACAAGTTCATAGTGTGCTGAGAGTTTCATGTCTATGGGGACAGGTCACAGGTTCATAGTGTGCTGAGAGTTTCATGTCTTTGGGACCATGTCTAAGGTTCATAGTATGCTGAGAGTTTCAGGTCTATGGGACAGGTCATGGGTTCATAGTGTGCTGAGAGTTTCATGTCCATGGGCCAGGTCACAGGTTCATAGTGTGCTTAGAGTTTCATGTCTGTGGGGCCAGGTCACAGGTTCATAGTGTGCTGAGAGTTTCATGTCTATGGGACCATGTCTAAGGTTCATAGTGTGCTGAGAGTTTCATGCCTATGGGGCCAGGTCACAGGTTCATAGTGTGCTGAGAGTTTCATGTCTATGGGACCAGGTCACAGGTCCATAGTGTGCTGAGAGTTTTATGTCTATGGGACAGGTCACAGGTTCATAGTGTGCTGAGAGTTTCATGTCTATGGGACAGGTCACAAGTTCATTGTGTGCTGAGAGTTTTATGTCTATGGGGCCAGGTCACAGGTTCATAGTGTGCTGAGAATTTCATGTCTATGGGACCAATTCAAAGGTTCATGGTGTGCTGAGAGTTTCATGTCTATGGGACAGGTCACAAGTTCATAAAGTGCTGAGAGTTTTATGTCTATGGGCCAGGTCACAGGTTCATTGTGTGCTGAGAGTTTCATGTCTACGGGACAGGTCACAGGTTCATAGTGTGCTGAGAGTTTCATGTCTATGGGGCCAGGTCACAGGTTCATTGTGTGCTTAGACAGTTTCATGATTGGAAGCAATGTCATTATTGGTTTTATGTGCCTCAGAGATGAAGTACACATGACAAGAACAAATATAAATAGCCACACCTTGAGTAAGTAGTACACATGGCAATAGACAAAGTACACATGACAAGAACAAATATAAACAGCCACACACCATGAGCAAGTAGTACACATGACAAGAACAAATATAAATACACACCATGAGTAGTACTCGTAGCAGTAGACCAATTTTCACACTTTAAGTAGAGACATAATAGTTCTGTCCCTTGAAAAAGGTCAGTAGCCATGTAAAGAAAATGTGTATTGTGTTCAATTGGATGTTCATTCTAATGTATTACAAAATGTCTGTGGTCTAGTGGTATGGAGAGTTTAAGTCGGGTAGATTGGAAACTGTTAGAGCCAAGACAGAAGTGAAGATTTGTTTGTATCAAAGTTACTTTTTTGAAAACTAGAAATTAGCTCTGGTTCTCCAAGACCTGCATGGGTGCAGTAAAACATTTTAGAACTTGAGATTTATGTACTTTCTGATAATAACACTGAACTTGTGGTGACACTTCAGGCCTGTAATTTAAAAATAAATTGAAGTAAAAAGTTTGGATTCATATTTAAAATTTGATAATGTGTATGATGTGTTGTATCTATTATTTAGGTTGAAGTGGATTTAAGTGAGAAAGTTACTCATTAATGAAAAGTATGTCACAGAGGCCTAATTTTGGTAAGTTTGAGTAAAACTACTGGAAATAAAACCCTGTAACAAATTTGATGGGTCTAGACGTAAAGTACAAGATATATACATTGCATTAGCAATAGTTACTCCAGTGGAAAAACAGGTCACTTGTACAGCAGACCAAAACCATAAAGATTGGAGAGAGAGAGAGAGAGAGAGAGAGAGAGAGAGAGAGAGAGAGAGAGAGAGAGAGAGAGAGAGAGAGAGAGAGAGAGAGAGAGAATTTTACTCTGCTGTCATACACACACATATATATAATTGTTCTGATGATGCATATCATTTATGACGTTACATAATGATGTAATTGTTATTTAAAAATATAAAGACACCATCCATTTCTTTCAAAATATTTTGTGCCTGAAGAAGCATGTATTAAATGTGAAACTAGTTGCACAGAATTATCAGCATTTGTGTTGTTGTTTTTATCCCAACTCTGCTATCATGAACTCTCATGTAGTTATTACATTTAACCAGTTTTTTTATATGGAGCATTTAAGGCCAGTTTTTTTATATGGAGCAAGGCCAAGAAAACCTGGCTGTAGAGTCATACCCATTTTTTAAATATGGAGCAAACAGTTGACATCCAGTATCTCCAAAACAAACAGTTGACATCCAGTATCTCCAAAACAAATAGTTGACATCCAGTATCTCCAAAACAAATAGTTGACATCCAGTATCTCCAAACAAACAGTTGACATCCAGTATCTCCAAAACAAACAGCTGACATCCAGCATCTCAATAACAAACAGTTGACATCCAGTATCTCCAAAACAAATAGTTGACATCCAGTATCTCCAAACAAACAGTTGACAGCCAGTATCTCCAAAACAAACAGTTGCATCAATTGTTCATCTCTGTTTTGAATGCACCCATAAGATGTTCCCATAATTGTTGAAAGCTATTGTTTTGATGGAACAACTTTCAGTGATTGAGTTTTGAGTGAAAATCTCAGTCTAGGATCATGACACTATCATGCAGTATTTATGAACTGTGAACTATTGTTGTGTGCTTAGTTGCTGTTGTGATAGTAGTCATATTGTTGGCTGAAATGGGCATATAGTAGCCATATTGTTGGTTGAAATGGGCATATAGTATCCACATTGTTGGTTGCAGTGGGTATATAGTAGTAATATTGCTGGTTGTGGTGGGTATATAGTAGAGATATTGTTGGTTGCAGTGGGTATATAGTAGTCATTGTTGGTTGTAGTGGGCATATAGTAGTCATATTGTTAGTTAAAGTGGGTATATAGTAGTCATTGTTGGTTGTAGCGGGTATATAGTAGCCACATTGTTGGTTGCAGTTGGTATATAGTAGCCACATTGTTGGTTGTAGTGGGCATATAGTAGCCACATTGTTGGTTGTAGTGGGTATATAGTAGACACATTGTTGGTTGTAATGGGTATATAGTAGCCACATTGGTGGTTGTAGTGGGTATGTACTAGCCACATTGTTGATTGTAGTAGGTATATAGTAGTCATATTGTTGGTTGTAGTGGGTATATAGTAGTCATATTGTTGGTTGTAGTGGGTATATAGTAGCCACATTGTTGGTTGTAGTGGGTATATAGTAGCCATATTGTTAGTTGTAGTGGGTATATAGTAGCCACATTGTTGGTTGTAATGGGTATATAGTAGCCACATTGTTGGTAGTAGTGGGTATGAAGTAGCCACATTGTTGGTTGTAGTGGGTATGAAATAGCCACATTGTTGGTTGTGGTGGGTATGTAGTAGCCACATTGCTGGTTGTAATGGGTATATAGTAGTCGCATTCTTGGTTGTGGTGAGTATATAGTAGTCATTGTTGGTTGTAGTGGGAATATAGTATCCATATTGTTGGTTGTAGTGGGTATATAGTAGCCACATTGTTGGTTGTAGTGGGTATGTACTAGCCACATTGTTGATTGTAGTAGGTATATAGTAGTCATATTGTTGGTTGTAGTGGGTATATAGTAGTCATGTTGTTGGTTGTAGTGGGTATATAGTAGAGATATTGTTGGTTGTAGTGGGTATATAGTAGCCATATTGTTGGTTTTAGTGGGTATATAGTATTCATATTGTTCGTTGTTGTTGTTGTTGTGGGGCTTAACGCCATTTTTCAGCACACGATAGGCTTTACATGGCGGCCAGTATTAATGGTGGAGGAAGAAACCGGGAAATCCACGGAAAGAACCACCGACCCACGAGAAGCTACTGGCAAGCTTTCTCACATATCCACATTCGCCGAATCTTAGACTCGAACCCACGCAGACAGAGGTGAGATGGCAGTGATTCATAACGGACAGCGCTTTAGACCACTTGGCCACTCGGGGCCCCCATATTGTTCGTTGTAATGGGTATAGAGTAGTCATATTGTTTGTTTTAGTGGGTTTACAGTAGCCACATTGTTGGTTGTAGTGGGTATATAGTAGTGATATTGTTGGTTGTAGTGGATAAATAGTAGCCACATTGTCAGTTGTAGTGGGTAGATTGAAGCCACATTGTTGATTGTAATGGGTATATAGTAGTCACATTCTTGGTTGTGGTGGGTATATAGTAGTCATATTCTTGGTTGTAGTGGGTATATAATAGCCATATTCTTGGTTGTAGTGTGTATATAGTAGTCATTGTTGGTTGTAGTGGGTATATAGTAGCCACATTGTTGGTTTTAGTGGGTATATAGTATTCATATTGTTGGTTGTAATGGGTATAGAGTAGTCATATTGTTTGTTTTAGTGGGTTTACAGTAGCCACATTGTTGGTTGTAGTGGGTATATAGTAGCAATATTGTTGGTTGTAGTGGATAAATAGTAGCCACATTGTCAGTTGTAGTGGGTAGATTGAAGCCACATTGTTGGTTTTAGTGGGTGTATAGCAGCCACATTGTTGATTGTGGTGGGTATATAGTAGCCACATTGTTGGTTGTAGTGGGTATATAATAGCCATATTTTTAGTTGTAGTGGGTATATAGTAGCCACATTGTTGGCTTTAATGGGTATATAGTAGCCACATTGTTGGTAGTAGTGGGTATGAAGTAGCCACATTGTTGGTTGTAGTGGGTATGAAATAGCCACATTGTTGGTTATGGTGGGTATGTAGTAGCCACATTGCTGGTTGTAATGGGTATATAGTAGTCACATTCTTGGTTGTATTGGGTATATAGTAGCCATATTGTTGATTGTAGTGGGTATATAGTAGTCATATTGTTGATTGTAGTGGGTATATAGTAGTCATATTGTTGATTGTAGTGGGTATATAGTAGTCATATTTTTGATTGTAGTGGGTATATAGTAGTCATATTGTTGAATGTAGTGGGTATATAGTAGTCATATTCTTGGTTGTAGTGGGTATATAGTAGTCATATTCTTGGTTGTAGTGGGTATATAGTAGTCACATTGTTGATTGTAGTGGGTATATAGTAGTCACATTGTTGATTGTAGTGGGTATATAGTAGCCACATTGTTGATTGCAGTGGGTATATAGTAGCCATATTGTTGATTGTAGTGGGTATATAGTAGTCATATTGTTGATTGTAGTGGGTATATAGTAGTCATATTGTTGGTTGTAGTGGGTATATAGTAGCCACATTGTTGATTGCAGTGGGTATATAGTAGCCATATTGTTGATTGTAGTGGGTATATAGTAGTCATATTGTTGATTGTAGTGGGTATATAGTAGTCATATTGTTGGTTGTAGTGGGTATATAGTAGCCACATTGTTGATTGCAGTGGGTATATAGTAGCCATATTGTTGATTGTAGTGGGTATATAGTAGTCATATTGTTGATTGTAGTGGGTATATAGTAGTCATATTGTTGGTTGTAGTGGGTATATAGTAGCCATATTCTTGGTTGTATTGGGTATATAGTAGCCATATTGTTGATTGTAGTGGGTATATAGTAGCCACATAGTTGGTTGAAATGGGCATAAAGTATTCACATTGTTGGTTGTAGTGCGTATATAGTAGTCATATTGTTGATTGTAGAAGGTATATAGTAGTCATATTGTTAGTTGTGGTAGGTATATAGTAGCCACATTGTTGGTTGTAATGGGTATATAGTTGTCATATTGTTGATTGTAGTGGGTATATCGTAGCCACATAGTTGGTTGAAATGGGCATAAAGTATTCACATTGTTGGTTGTAGTGTGTATATAGTAGTCATATTGTTGATTGTAGAAGGTATATAGTAGTCATACTGTTAGTTGTGGTGGGTATATAGTAGCCACATTGTTGGTTGAAATGGGCATAAAGTATTCACATTGTTGGTTGTAGTGTGTATATAGTAGTCATATTGTTGATTGTAGAAGGTATATAGTAGTCATACTGTTAGTTGTGGTGGGTATATAGTAGCCACATTGTTGGTTGTGGTGGGCATATATTAGTCATATTGTTGGTTGTAGTGGGTATATAGTAGCTACATTGTTGGTTGTAGTGGGTATGTAGTATCTATATTTTTGGTTGTAGTGGGTATGTAGTATCTATATTGTTGGTTGTAGTAGGTATACAGTAGAGATATTGTTAGTTGTAGTGGGTATATAGTAGATACATTTTTGTTTGTGGTAGGTATATAGTAGCCACATTGTTGGTTGTAGTGGGTATATAGTAGTCATATTGTTGGTTGTAGTGGGTATATAGTAGCCACATTGTTGGTTGTATTATGTATGTAGAAGCCACATTGTTGGTTGTGGTAGGTTTGTAGTAGCTGCATTACTGGTTGTAGTAGGTATATAGTAGTCACATTCTTAGATGTAGTGGGTATGTAGTAGTCTTATTGTTGGTTGTAGTGGGTATATAGTAGCCATATTGTTGGTTTTAGTGGGTATATAGCATTCATATTGTTGGTTGTAATGGGTATAGAGTAGTCATATTGTTTGTTTTAGTGGGTTTACAGTAGCCACATTGTTGGTTGTAGTGGGTATATAGTAGCGATATTGTTGGTTGTAGTGGATAAATAGTAGCCACATTGTCAGTTGTAGTGGGTAGATTGAAGCCACATTGTTGGTTGTAGTGGGTATATAGTAGCCATATTGTTGATTGTGGTGGGTATATAGTAGCCACATTGTTGGTTGTAGTGGGTATATAGTAGTCATATTGTTGATTGTAGTAGGTATATAGTAGTCATATTGTTGGTTGTGGTGGATATATAGTAGCTGCATTGTTGGTTGTAGTGGGTTTATACTGGTCATATTGTTGATTGTAGTGGTTATATAGCAGCCACATTGTTAGTTGAAATGTGCATACAGTATCCACATTGTTGGTTGTAATGGGTAGATAGTAGCCACAATGTTTTTTGTAGTGGGTACATAATTGTCATATTGTTGGTTGTAGTGGGTATGTAGTAGCAATATTGTTGGTTGTAGTGGGTATATAGTAGCCATATTGTTGATTGTAGTGGGTATATAGTAGCCACATTTTTGGTTGTAATGGGTAGATAGTAGCCACATTGCTGGTTGTAGTAGGTATATAGTAGCCACATTGCTGGTTGTTGTGGGTATTTAGTAGTCATTGTTTGTTGTAGGGGGTACATA
This sequence comes from Megalonaias nervosa, assembly GCA_016617855.1. Taxonomy (NCBI): domain Eukaryota; kingdom Metazoa; phylum Mollusca; class Bivalvia; order Unionida; family Unionidae; genus Megalonaias; species Megalonaias nervosa. The sequence goes on along the minus strand of JAECUM010014177.1, from coordinate 14,937 downwards.
GCAGCCATATTGTTGGTTGTTGTTGGCATATAGTAATCATTGTTGGCTGAAGTGGACATATAGTAGCCATATTGTTGGTTGTAGTTGGTATATATTGGCCAAACTGTTGGTTGTAGTTGGTATATATTAGTCATATTGTAGGTTTTAGTGGGTATATAGTTGCCATTATTGGTTGTAGTGGGCAAATAGTAGCCATTTGTTGGTTGTGGTAGGTATGTAGTAAGCACATTGTTGGTTGTAGTGGGTATATTGTAGTCATATTGTTGGTTTTGGTGGGTATATAGTAGTCATATTGTTGGTTGTGGTGTGGATATAGTAACCATATTGTTGGTTGTAGTGGGTATATAGTAGTGATATTGTTGGTTGTAGTGAGTATGTAGTGGCCACATTGTTGGTTGTGGTGGTTATATTGTAGCCACATTTGTTGGTAGTGGTGGATATATAATAGCGACATTGTTGATGGTAGTGAGTATATAGTAGTCATATTGTTGGTGGTAGTGGGTATACAGTAGTCATTTGTTGGTTGTAGTGGGTATATCATAGCTGCATTGTTGGTTGTAGTGGGTATATAGTAGCCACATTGTTGGTTGTGCTGGGCACATAGTAGCCACATTGTTGTTTGTAATAGGCATATCGTAGTCATATTGTTGGTTGTGGTGGGTATGTAGTAGAGATATTGTTGGTTGTAGTAGGTATGTTGTAGCCACATTATTGGTTGTACTGAGTGTGTAGTAGCCACATTCTTGGTTATAGTGTATATATAGTAGTCATATTGTTGGTTGTGGTGGGTATATAGTAGTCATATTGTTGGTTGTAATGGGTGCATAGTAGTCATTGTTGGTTGTAGTGGGTATATAGTAGCCATATTGTTGGTTGTAATGGGCATATAGTAGCTACATTGTTGGTTGTAGTGGGTATATAGTAGCCACATTGTGGGTTGTAGTGGGTATATAGTAGCCACATTCTTGGTTGTGATGGGTATTTAGTAGTCATATTGTTGGTTGTGGTGGATATGTAGTAGTCATATTGTTGGTTGTAGTGGGTATCTAGTAGCCATATTGTTGGTTGAAATGCATATATAGTTACCACATTGTTGGTTGCAGTGAGTGTATAGTTGCCAAATTGTTGGTTGTATTGGGTATATAGTAGCCACATTGTTGGTTGCAGTGGGTATATGGTAGTCATTGTTGGTTGTGGTGGATATATAATAGTCACTTTGTTGGTTGTAGTGGGTATATAGTAGCCACATTGTTGGTTGTAGTGGGTATATAGTTGCCACATTGTTGGTTGTAGTGGGTATATAGTAGTCATATTGTTGATTGTAGTGGGTGTATAGTAGCCACATTGTTGTTTGTAGTGGGTACATAGTAGCCACATTGTTGGTTGTAGTGGGTATATAGTAGTTATATTGTTGGTTGTAGTGGGTATATAGTAGTCTTATTGTTGGTTGTAGTGGGTATATAGTAGTCATATTGTTGGTTGTAGTGGGCATATAGTAGTCATTGTTGGTTGTAGTGGGTATATAGTAGTCATATTGTTGGTTGTAGTGGGTATATAGTAGTCATTGTTGGTTGTAGTGGGTATATAGTAGTCATATTGTTAGTTGTAGTGGATATATAGTAGTCATATTATTGGTTGTAGTGGGTATTTAGTAGTCATATTGTTGGTTGTAGTGGGCATATAGTAGCCACATTGTTGGTTTTAGTGGATATATAGTAGCCACATTGTTGGTTGTAATGGGTATATAGTAGTCATTGTTGGTTGTGGTGGGCATATAGTTCTCATTGTTGGTTGTCTTAGGTATATAGTAGCCATATTGTTGGCTGAAATGGGCATATAGTAGCACATTGTTTGTTGTAGTGGGTGTATAGTTGTCATATTGCTAGTTGTAGTGGGTATATAGTAGTCATATTTTTGGTTGTAGTGGGTTTATAGTAGCCATATTGTTGACACATTGAAATCAACACTTTTTAAAAATATTTTACATTTTGGTGCCTTTTCTTAAGTATTCATATCCACAAACCAAAAGTAGGTCATGATGACCTCGCTTTGGTGAATTTGTAATGTTCTCAATAAACTCAAGAGGAGTTGATACCCTTGATAATATAGACAGACATTAGCCCATTCCTGACAGCTTTCACTCTACTTCACTGCTGTCCATGACTAATTTTATCATGTAATCTACAGAATGCTTGATTTCTTCATGTAATCCATAGTAAATTAATTTCATGTAATCCACAGTTTGATTAATTTCATCATGAAATCTACAGTTTGATTAATTTGATCATGAAATCTACAATATGATTAATTTCATCAAGTAATCTATAATTAAACCTCTCATATTTATGTTGATGATAGTGTATTTGTAGTTGATAAAAAAAGTATGGTCATTGAGGGATTAGTGTGCTGCCATATAATTAATTTGTTTAAGCATTGAATGGAAGCACCAATTACTTTATTACAATTTCTGTGATTAGGTTTGTTATAATGCTGTTGTGTTTTGGAATACAGGCTATTTTGTAAACAATAGCCCTGGCTTTTGGCAAGATTTCTTGTCGACAAATCAACCAATTATTAATTGACCATGAATTTGTAGGAAGAAAAAAATGATTATGATTAATAAAAAAAATTAAACTTCCAACATTAGTTTGTGTTTCATCAAAGACATTTGTTTAGTTTTGTTTGCAAACAGTCTTCATATAGTCTACATCCTGTGAATTCACTGTTATTCATGGGGTAGACATTTTCTTGGATTTCATGGTACTCTTGTTCATTCCAGTACAAGTGATGTCAGTCTGCCGTTAGATATAGTCACCATTACTAAAAATAGAAAACCTTATAATGATTTCTTTTTGAAAGCTACTGAATATTATTTGAGCAAACTTGACAGAATGCAGACAGGTATAAATACTATTCAAATGACAGAATGCAGACAGGTATAAATACTATTCAAATGACAGAATGCAGACAGGTATAAATACTATTCAAATGACAGAATGCAGACAGGTATAAATACTATTCCAATGACAGAATGCAGACAGGTATAAATATTATTCAGATTTTTAGAGATGATACTGATCCACCCACAAATGTGCCTACAATTACTAAAAACTGAAAAACCTTTGAACAATTTGTTCCCAAATTCACACATCAGAATTTGATCAAATTTGAAAGAAAGCGTCCTGGAAAGAAGGCCTATCAGGCTGTTATAAATGATGCCTTCAAAAAAACATTTACAAGAGAAAAATACATTTTAATGACTTTTTCTGAAAACCTTTACAACAGTATTTCAGCAAATTTTACAGAAAGCATTCTGGTTTAGAGGACAGTCAAGTTTATGCAAATCATATCAATCTGCCATCAAATATGGCTGCTGCTGCTGAAACAACATTGCAATAATTTCTCAAAAATCACTATAGAAAATTTGACAAAACTGTAAAGAAAGCATAATGTAATAATGTACAAAGATACAGAAGCTCTAGAAACATCAAAACAGTTATTTCATAACATATAAAATCAACAGCATCAGAAGAAATTTCAACCTGAAGCATCATACTGATCTAGAAGTTTTGGCCAACTGTTTTAGCATGTGTCGGGGCCCCTAGTGGCTGAGTAGTCTAAAGCGCTATCCATTACAGATCACTGCCATCTCACATCTGTCTGCATGGGTTTGAGTCTCGGATTCAGCCAATGTGGGTATGTGAGAAAGTTTGCCAGTAGCTTCTTGTGGGTCGATGGTTCTTTCTGGGGTTTTCCCGGGTTCTTTCTCCACCATTAATTCTGGCCACCATGTATAGCCTATTGTGTGCTGAAAAATGGCGTTAAACCCTACAACAACAACAACAACAACAACAACTAGCATGTGTCATTTAGATAGATATCAACCAGATGAGTAATCTCAGGCCCATTTGAGTTTTGTAAGGGTGGTATCTCATCTGGATCATCATCAGACTTTGTCATACATGTGGGGTGATGTAAGGGAAGGGTAAGGTATGTTCTTTGAAATTGTGAGACAAAGAGGGTAGGTCAAGGTCAGAGTAAACAGTTGTTCAAATTTTAGGTGTGGTGAATAGTTAAAGATTTTGGATGAAGCTTTACTATATATATTTTTGCCATGGATGAATTACAATCAGATATTGTAAAGATGCTTGCCATGGTATATAAATATTACTTCTGAAGTTCAGAAGGTCCATTGTTAAGGTCACCAAGGTCAGATCTATGGGTATCAACCCTGGCAGAAGCTTGACACAGTGATCGCATTGGCATCTGTTGGTGTGTTGGTTCATCTGTCCATCACTGCATCCTAGATAAAGGTCCAGCATAAAATGTGTTAGATAACACTCACTGTTAAAGATTTCTAAATAAAAGTCATGCTCATCAAAATGGCAATCTCATATAACATATTTTTAATAAAACTTATGTGTCTATGGATTAGTGTTATGACTCTGTAGTCTTAAACTTGGTAACAAAAAATGTAAAACCAAAAAGATTACTAAAATTCAACAGATAATTTATTTCCCAATAATACAATTGAAAATGTAAGAGGAAGTCACAGTAATGTGAATTAAATCCTAAATAAGCATAAAAGTTCTATCAAAAATCCAAACGAATTGTGTTCCAAATGAATTCCAGTATTGAATGTGCTAATGTGCCAATAGTCTTGGATGAAATGATGTGCCAACAGTCTTAATGTATCACAATGATATAACCCAGAATGTCCTTGAATTAATTCACAATAATGCTAAAATAGTGATTTAGTCCTAAGTTAATGAGCATTTTGTAATTCCAATGAATAATTTGAATAAATAATTCCTCTCAAATTATAACTAAATACAACTAAGAGATTGATTCCACTAGACAGATGTTAAAATAGTAATAAATAATTCTGTTGATCACAACCTTTATATAAACACTTGAAACATAATCAGAAAATCAGGATGTGGGACATTTTCCCATCAAATTTGTAAAGAAGTTTGATTCTAGAATATTATGCATTTCTAAAAAATCTTGACCTTGAACCAGAAATCAGTAAACAATCTATTTATTACATACAAACAAGACCAAAAGTAGGTACACCTTTTAGAACCTTAAAAAATCAAAATACAGTGTCAAGATATTTACATTATCATATAGTACACCTTTTAGAACCTTAAAAAGTCAAAATACAGTGTCAAGATATTTACATTATCATATAGTACAGTCTGCTGTACAACAATGGACATAAGTTAGCTATGTAATATGTTGTTTACAAAATGATCCTTGCAAACTAGAATCATGGATAAAAGTTAAACACACAGTATAGATATTCAGATATTCATTAAAATTAAACTTTAAGATTTACCAGTGTACTTGCTGCATCCTTTGAGGATGAAGGAAGCCAATACTCAAAGGTCAAGGTCACAGGTTAAAGTGTTGCTTAGATTTTTGGAGTAAATTTTTGAGAGCTGTACAAATTTTCTATATCATAAGTTAACACATTTAGGTATAGATCCAATATAACATGTATGAGTTGAAAATAGGAATGGGGGGTTTAAAAGGTCAGAGGTTAAGGTGACAGAGTTTTGTTGTATGTTCTGCAATGACATCATCATGGGCAAACTGGTTAATTTACACTAGTTTATGATATAAGTAGGTCACACAGACCAGATTTTTGTAAACCAGTAGCAATACAATTGCAAATAATTCAGAATTTAGATCTTGCTTCTCTTTTTTAGCTCTATAATAGAAATTGACCACAGTGGACTAATATCATTGGTTGGATGACTGTATGAACTGTTATTTGCAAACAGTACAGAGGATGATTTTCTTTATAATGCAAATACAGAATTTATATTCGCATTTTGTAAATTTAGAAATTGTTCTTTGAATATGAAAATTAATCTGATTAATCAACTATTATTCTTTGCTGAGTGTATTGTACTCCACTGTAGACAAACTTTAGTAACTATATGAAAAGAAAGCTAGTTATTTTGATAATATTAGTCTTTGTTTTCTATTAAGCTTTCCAAATTGGAACAGTGTCTCTGTTATATTTGTAACTCTAATGTATTCATTTTTGAAGAAGTGATGACAAAAATATCTAATAGTAAGAATTTTTTCTTGAAGTCGCTGTGGAACATAATGACATTCATTTAATTTCTCAGATTATAGATAGATGGAACAAATTATTCTTTAAATATCTTATATAATTTCATTCTTAATAATGCCAGACAGTCTGTAGTTGTTAATAGGTATGTATATTTTGTACATAAGATATCTACCTATGGTCTTCTATGTTTAAAGTACATTTATACTGTGTATTTTAGTTTTAATTTAGAAATATGGACTATGTAGTCTGAAACAAAGAATTGTTATTCTTGTTCTTTCTGACTTCTGAGTACTCACATAGTTCATTTTCACTATAATCTCAAAAAAACTGTGTTCACGCAACCAGAAATACTAGATATGCACTCAGGGTAAATGCTTCATTTACCAGCTTTGATTTTCTTACAGATGCTGTGACCTTAGGCAAGAACTCAAAGGTAGAGGTCATGAGGTCATGATGGCAGATAGGGAAAAAGGCTTATCTTCCTGACTGGATCACTTTGTGACCCATGTCACATGGCAAGCTAAGGGCTTTCTTGTGAAGTGACAGGTAAACACACCTTTAAAGGCTAAATATGGAGGTTTTCTTTTAAACTTATTTGTAAATTTTCATAACTTAATAGTTATTATAAAAGTTCTGTTGCATAATTCTCATATTATTTAGTATGACCCTAATTAATATTTTCAAGTATGATTTTACTGAATCAGCAGGCAACTGTGAACAGTTGGTGAGTTTTGCATCTTGACTCCTTGATTACCATAGTGTTTTGTATTTTGGCCCCTAATGATTACCATAGAGAGTTGTATTTTGGCCTCTTGATTACCAGAGAGAGTTATATTTTGGCCTTCTGATTACCATAGAGAATTGTATTTTGGCCCTTGATTACCATAGAGTTTTGTAGTTTGGCCCCTTGATTACCATAGAGTTTTGTATTTTGGCCCCTTGATTACCATAGAGTTTTGTATTTTGGCCCCTTGATTACCACAATTTTGTATTTTGGACCCTTGATTACTATAGACAGTTGTATTTTGGCCCTTGATTACTATAGAGTTTGTATTTTAGACCCTTGATTACCATAGAGAGTTGTATTTTGACCCATTAATTACCATAGAGTTTGTATTTTGGCCCCTTGATTATCAAATTTTGAATTTTGACCCCTTGATTACCATAGAGAGTTGTATTTTGGTCCCTTGATTACCATAGAAAGTTGTATTTTGGCCCCCTGTTTACCATAGAGTTTTGTATTATGGCCCCTTGATTACCACAGAGTTTTGTATTTTGGCCTCTTGTTTACCATAGAGTTTTGTATTATGGCCCCTTGATTACCATAGAGTTTTGCATTTTGGCCTCTTGATTACTGTAGAGTTTTGCATTTTGGCCCCTTGATTACCATAGAGTTTTGCATTTTGGCCCCTTGATTACCATTGAGTTTTGCATATTGGCCCCTTCGTTATTGTGGAATTCCTTTGAATGGTTCAGTATGTGGTTTTCATAATTATAAATTTTGTTAGAAATTAATGAAAGATTGTAATAGAAAAGCTTTGTAAAATAATCCATCTATGTACTGGAACAGATCCTTTGATACTTTAAAAATCATATACTGGAACAGTTCCTTTGATACTTTCAAAATCATATACTGGAACAGATCCTTTGATACTTTAAAAATCATATACTGGAACAGTTCCTTTGATACTTTAAAAATCATATACTGGAACAGTTCCTTTGCTACTGTTAAAAATCATGTACTGGAACAGTTTTTTGCTGCTTTTAAATATAATAACTGCTTTCAGCTAATTTATTCTCTGATCTATATTTAACCATCTTAGTCCCATGAACAAGTAAGATCCTGGTGCATCAAAAGGATACATTAACAGTCATTCAAGCTGCTTTCTTTTGAAGCTTTTGTATTCTTTGTGGTTGGGAAATAGTACAATTTTCCCATTTGACTGTGCAGTAGTCAGTCACTCGATGTTATGCAAGTATTATAGTAAAGGAATGTCAGATGAACCAGAAAAATCTGGAGCAAAGTGGTACAATCTGGAGCAAAGTGGTACAATCTGGAGCAAAGTGGTATATATATGAAACACAAGGAGTAGAGGATGACAGTGTTGAATGAACCCCAAAACAACTAAAGCTTGTTGCTGGGCAAGTAAATTTTCTATAAAAAATCAAATTCTATAGAAGAAAAGGAACAAAAATTACTAATTTTACTCAGTTTTCCCAAAATTGTCCTTGTGGATCAGTAATTCATTGTTAGACTTTTTACCCCCTGAAGTAGATAATTTATTTCCTGAGAAGCAATTTTATTTTGTAGAGTACTATAAATCTGCCAGAATTGTAATGATGAATTATGAGGCAAGATCTTGTTTTCTTTTAATTGTCTATATGTTTGAGATGACTCTCTCTTTTTATACACCAACAATAAGGCAGTGCAAATTATGTTATAATGTCTATCCATCTGTCTTACCAGTTTGGGTTTTTGCACAATAACTTGAGTTGTCCACCATCTACTGTTACCAAACTTTGTGGATGGTCTATACTTGGGGTAATGAAGAACCCTGTCAGTTTCGTGATAAAAGGTCCTTATTACTGTGACTGAAAGAAGCAATATTGTTTCTGCACAATAACTCAAGTTGTCCACCTTATTTAGTCATCAAACCTCAATGACTAGTACTTGATGTAAAAAAATTGCATTACTGATTTTGGTATGGAAAGGTCAAAAGTCAAAGGTCAAAGTCACTGCAAATGGCAGAAGAAAAATAATTTCCACACAATCTCTGAAGTTTACTGCTTTCCACCATCTAGTCACAAAATTTTGTGGATGGCTTGCACTTGGGGTAAGGATCAACCAATTGATTTTGGGGAAAAAATGTCACAAGGTCAGAGCTACTATCTAAAAGAATAAAAGTGGTTTATGCACATTAACATTATTTCCATGTCACAAGCCAGGACCAAACTTTTTGTGGATGGCTTGCACTTTGTGTAAGGAAGAAGCCTGTTGACTTTGCAGTCAAAAAGGCAATAATCACTATCAAATGACTGAAATGAAACATTTCTGCAAACAAAATTTCAGTTATCTGCACAAAGGACTATTAAACATGGGGCTACAGCATAATGGGTGGTTCATTGTACTCTTGTTTGTTGCGGTTTTGCCTATGGACAAATCTCTTAGACCAATATCTTGCCTATGGACAAATAGATACACTCTGACCAACATCTTGCCTATGGACAAATAGATACACTCTGACCAACATCTTGCCTATGGACAAATAGATACACTCTGACCAACATCTTGCCTATGGACAAATAGATACACTCTGACCAACATCTTGCCTATGGACAAATAGATACACTCAGACTAATATCTTGCCTATGGACTACACTCAGATCAGTATCTTGCCTATGGACAAATAAATACACTCAGACCAACATCTTGCCTATGGACTACATTCAGTCTGACATCTTGCCTATGGACTACACTCAGACAACATCTTGCCTATGAACAAAAAAGATATGCTCAGACCAACAGCTTTGCCTATGGACAAACAGATACACTATAACCGACATCTTGCCTATGGACAAAAAGATACACTCAGACCAATATCTTGCCCATGGACTCCACTCAGATCAACATCTTGCCTATGGACTACATTCAGTCTGACATCTTGCCTATGGACTACATTCAGATCAACATCTTGCCTATGGACAAATAGATATGCTCAGACCAACAGCTTTGCCTATGGACAAACAGATACACTGTGACCGACATCTTGCCTATGGACAAAAAGATACACTCAGACCAACATCTTGCCCATGGACTACACTCAGATCAACATCTTGCCTATGGACAAATAGATACACTCAGACCAGCATCTTGCCAATGGACAAATAGATACACTCAGACTAACATCTTGCCAATGGACAAATAGATACACTCAGACCAACATCTTGACTATGAACAAAAAGATATACTCAAATATAGCACTACTTTCTTTTTGTCATTGGATGGCAAGTATTATTTCATTACAAATCAGCTTTCTTAGTTTTAGGTCTCATATCCATGAAAAGTCTGTCATTCCCTTTATTTCTACTCTTAATGATGAGTCTGTAATTCCCTTTTACCTTTGAACTCCTAATCCATTGTTATCTATAACTATATATTTTTTGTAACTCCTAGTACATGATTTAATCTAATTTTTATAATTTTTATTCACGGCTGTAAATTGTACAGAATATCTTTAGTTACATCTTGCTTATGTGACCTGAGCATAGTAGTTACATAGGATCTATAATAGATGCTTACCTATGTGATGACATTTATTAATAATAATCTTAACAATAAGATTTAATGGCACCTATGGCTTAATTTGTCATTGGCTAATGGGGTTTCTATATTTCTAGAAGAATTCAGTAAATTCCCATGTTTGGGCTAGGTCACATAATAGGCCTGTTCAATGCAAATTGAGTAGTAAGTTCCATCAGGTGGGGTTGATTGCAAAATATAGTCACAATAGACAGTTTATATCAAGAGAGAACTGAGCAATCAGTTTCATTCCGATATTGGAGCCATTCTCACCTCTTGTTTTCCTGTTGTAAGTCTGCAGATGTGTTTTATGTTGTGCTAGATATTATTCAAGAGTAAAAACATTTGCTTGGACTGTTAAGTGGAAATAGAAAGTGCTCATTATTTGGACTATAATATTATTCTGGAACTGTTGTGAATTATTCGAAGTCTTGGCAGATCAGTACACTTTCAGTCTTGAAATTTATACAGAACTTTTCATTAATTTAGGATTTTCATAAAATTTTATCAGAATTATTCTGCATTCATATCACAATACTGCAAGTTCCTCTCACAATTTCATTAAGACTTTGATAATTAAATTCCTTGTTAAGTATTACAAAACTTGTTTGCTTTGCTTCTTTCAGTTACTGAGAGACCATAGTCTTAACACCATGAAGAGTCTGTAATTCCCATTTACCTATGAACTCTTAATTCATGAAGAGTCTGTAATTCCATTTTAACTGTGAACTTTTAATCCATGAAGAGTCTGTAATTCCCATTTACCTATGAACTCTTAATCCATGAAGAGTCTGTAATTCCCATTTACCTATGAACTCTTAATCCATGAAGAGTCTGTAATTCCCATTTACCTATGAACTCTTAATCCATGAAGAGTCTGTAATTCCCATTTACCTATGAACTCTTAATCCATGAAGAGTCTGTAATTCCCATTTATCTATGAACTCTTAATCCATGAAGAGTCTGTAATTCCCATTTACCTATGAACTCTTAATCCATGGAGAGTCTGTAATTCCCATTTACCTATGAACTCTTAATCCATGAAGAGTCTGTAATTCTCATTTACCTATGAACTCTTAATCCATGAAGAGTCTGTAATTCCCATTTACCTATGAACTCTTAATCCATGAAGAGTCTGTAATTCCATTTTAACTGTGAACTTTTAATCCATGATGAGTCTGTAATTCCCTTTTAAATGTGAACTTTTAATCCATGAAGAGTCTGTAATTCTGATTTACCTATGCAGCCTTGTCTATGAAGAGTGTTAATTCCCATTTACCTATGCAGTCTTGTCTATGAAGACCGTTAATTCCCTTTTACCTATGCAGTCTTGTCTATGAAGAGTGTTATTTCCCTTTTACCTATGCAGTCTTGTCCATGAAGAGTGTTAATTCCCATTTACCTATGTAGTCTTGTCCATGAAGAGTGTTAATTCCCATTTACCTATGTAGTCTTGTCCATGAAGAGTGTTAATTCCCATTTACCTATGCAGTCTTGTCCATGAAGAGTGTTAATTCCCATTTACCTATGCAGTCTTGTCTATGAAGACCGTTAATTCCCATTTACCTATGCAGTCTTGTCCATGAAGAGTGTTAATTCCCTTTTACCTATGCAGTCTTGTCTATGAAGAGTGTTATTTCCCTTTTACCTATGCAGTCTTGTCCATGAAGAGTGTTAATTCCCATTTACCTATGCAGTCGTGTCCATGAAGAGTGTTAATTCCCATTTACCTATGCAGTCTTGTCCATGAAGAGTGTTAATTCACATTTACCTATGCAGTCTTGTCTATGAAGACCGTTAATTCCCTTTTACCTATGCAGTCTTGTCCATGAAGAGTGTTAATTCCCATTTACCTATGCAGTCTTGTCCATGAAGAGTGTTAATTCCCATTTACCTATGCAGTCTTGTCCATGAAGAGTGTTAATTCCCTTTTACCTATGCAGTCTTGTCTATGAAGAGTGTTAATTCCCATTTACCTATGCAGTCTTGTCCATGAAGAGTGTTAATTCCCTTTTACCTATGCAGTCTTGTCTATGAAGTGTGTTAATTCCCATTTACCTATGCAGTCTTGTCTATGAAGAGTGTTAATTCCCATTTACCTATGAACTCTTGATAAACTGCTAACAATTGTTCTTACTGGTGATGTCAATGAATGTTGTATACCTGTGAAATCGAACATGTGTCTCATTAGTTGACTTTAGTGTAGTGCTAAAAATGAACAAAAACAAAGTTTATTACAATAACAGTATCTATATTCTTTGTTCTACTGATTACTCTTAATGAAATGCAGAGATCCAGATCTGCTGGCACATGATGCAACAAGAGATCTTGATCTGGGACCCCACTACAAAAAAGTCAGTAGATGTAGTAACTTAATTGTGCTGATTCAATCAGGGGCATGTAGTTAGTATTTTTTTCAAAGCTATAATTTATGTCACAGATGTTAACACAACATTTGAACCATGCGATCATTTTGTGAGATGACTTCAAGTCAGTGTCAAACTGAGTGATGTACGTTGTATCTGTGTTTGGATTCCACTTCCTGGCTGTAGATTTTCCATCATATTCCATGAAAAATGATGGAAAATGCTGGAAAGTTCTAGCATGGAAAATGCTGGAGTATTTGGACTAATATTCCAGCCTCTGTCCAGGGTAGGCTGGAAAACCCTGGACAAATTCTAGCATGGTAAACGGTGGAAAATTCTAGCATGGAAAACACTGGAGTATTTGAACTAATATTCCAGGCTATGTCCAGGGTAGGCTGGAAAACCCTGGACAATTCTAGCATGGAAAATGCTGGAAAATTCTAGCATGGGAAATGCTGGAATATTTGGACTAATATTCCAGGCTATGTCCAGGGTAGGCTGGAAAACCCTGGACAATTCTAGCATGGAAAATGATGGAATATTTGGACTAATATTCCAGCCTCTGTCCAGGGTAGGCTGGAAAACCCTGGACAATTCTAGCATGGAAAACACTGGAAAATTCTAGCATGGAAAATGCTGGAGTACTTGGGCTATATTCCAGGCTATGTCCAGGGTAGGCTGGAAAATTTAGGTGGCTCATTTGCTCACCTCTCAATTCAGCATAATCATTTATCCTTACTGAAAATCTTGGCCGTATTTTAGAATCAAGAAAACTTATATTTATTTTCAATATACTACACAGTATTGCAATTAAAATGTTAGTGTGTTATTAATATGATTCAAACAATAAAGTAAGCTGAAATGTTTATCAAGTTGCCTGCATTCTTCAGGCTATATTCTAGAATTTTTACCAGGTTGCCAGCATTGTTTTGGAGTTTCATTTTAAAGGTGGTACCAAGTTGCCAGCATTCTTCAGAGTATATTCTAGAAGTTATTTCTGAAAATTCCCCAATTTGATTTAAAGAAAGGAGGGAATTTTCTAAATTTAGAGTGATTTAATCAAGAAATAAAGGTAGAGCTTACAAATGTGGTATGAACATGGTTGAATTTTTGGTACGAGTTTCTAGAAGTTAGCCTGAATTCTGTCATTGTGCACACTAGACCCTGATTTCTGCTCTGTAATTTATGCTACATTATGTTATATGTGAAAGCAGTTTAATTTAAATGACACTGTTAATAATTTCTGATATTAGCACCAGAGTGATAAAGCAAAAGTCTTATAAAAGTGAATATAGTAACATCACTACAGACAAATATTAATGGTGGACAGAATAAAATTCTTGGATGCAATCTAGGTCTGAAAGAGGATCTTCTTGCCACACCGTGATCAAGGTTATTAAAATTGTTACCTACACAAACAATTCATCAGCACTTCTCACAATACAACAATATGGGGTTGTGCATGTGATGCAAATAACACTCACAGACAGCATTATTTTAGAACTGTTTCCCTTACTTTTAATTTATGTATAACTCCCATAACAATACAACGTTAGGCTCTGCATGAAATTTAAATAACACAGATAGCCCCAGTTGAGAAAATATTGAATGCCACTGGTTGAGACTAATAAAATAAACAATTTGAAAATAAATAGATAAATAAATAAATAAATAAATAAATAATAGGACATTTACTTTGGGCACAACACATAGTTAATGCAAAATTTAAGAAAGTTAAGGAAACCAAATTTGTAGGTATTCATAAATAGGTATTATATTTAAGACCAATGGAAAGATGATTGGCTAATTGTGAGCCTGTATGAGTGTAAATAGCTGATTGTGAGCCTGAATGTGCATGTAAATGGATAATTGTGAGCCTGAATGTGAGTGTAAATGGCTAATTGTGAGCCTGAATGTGAGTGTAAATGGCTGATTGTGAGCCTGAATGTGCATGTAAATGGCTAATTGTGAGCCTGAATGTGAGTGTAAATGGCTAATTGTGAGCCTGAATGTGAGTGTAAATGGCTGATTGTGAGCCTGAATGTGAGTGTCAGTGGTTGACTTTGAGCCTGAATGTGAGTGTAAATGGCTAATTGTGACCCTGAATGTGAGTGTAAATGGCTAATTGTGACCCTGAATGTGAGTGTAAATGGCTAACTGTGACCCTGAATGTGAGTGTAAAT
>JAECUM010014176.1:0-59685 GCA_016617855.1 Megalonaias nervosa | reverse complement strand
TATGATGTTACGAATATGTAATTAAATTGCTTGTGTGTTAGTTTTATTTTTTTTTTTTTTTTAAATTTTGTTTCATTATTTTTTATTGTAATGACAATTTTCATTGGATTTGAATCTCTTTTCGGAAAATTCATTTCTCTGTTTTGACCTGAATAGAGCGTAAAAGGTATTACATTATCAGTATTTTTAGCTCACCTTGGTTGAGACGTATTGTAAACACTAAGCGGAAATGATTGGCTATTACCAAGGTCATGTTCAGCCCACGTGTTAGCTGAATTGTAAACAGTTATATTTTTAAATTCATTTCCAGTGAGGGAATCTGATTCTTAGATAGGGCTATTCTTGCCTACGTGATAATTGGCATTTTTTTACTGCCCTGTTCAAATTAGTGATCACGTCGCCCTGTCACGCGAGCCACCATGTGATCTAAAATCGAGGCTTAAAACAGCCATTTTGCTAGTAGATTGATCAGTCGTAAAATTGTACCTTTGGGCTCAAGGTATTTGTCAAGTTGTTGCTATTTGAGTTGATTTTCATATTTAAAATAATTTATTCACTCTGGGAAATATCCTACTTCAACGAAATACGTGGACAAAGATATTCAGTGGAAATATATTCTGGAATTCTAAACGGGAACATTATAAATTGTGTTTCAACGAGGATCTGTTGCCATCAGTACAACGACCTCATCTAACATCATCGCCTTCCATATTGGAACTTCATAGAGATTCGAACCTGATTCAATTAGAACTGTTTAGTGATAGGACTTATATTTTTCAATTCTAGGATAAATTTTTGGATTATATTCACAAACCGTAAGTCCTATTTCATATTTTTACCTTGTTTTCTAGGGAAATAAATTATTTTGTTAAAATTTACAAAGCTTGTTGACTTCACTCTTTTCTTCTGTTACATTTGTACGAGCCTACACGTAATGCTTGCTGAACGTACCCTATCTGATAAAGAGCGTGAAATGAAAAAGCATTAGGCAGATGTTTGGTTGAATGGATTTTTATTAAGATCGATATTGCCAAGACTCTGTTTTCCTTACCGAACTTTGTTTTGAAAGTATTTTGAAGCAGAGTTGAAAGGCATTAATATATGTTGCCGATGTCCAGGGACATTTTCTTGCATGAAAGAGTAGAATTCTTCAATTTAATGTACATATGAGTAGAATTTTTTCATTTATTGCATATAAGAGTAGAATTCTTTAATTTAATGTATATATGGGTAGAATTCATTATTTTAATGCATATACGAGTAGAATTCTTTAATTTAATGCATATACGAGTAGATTTCTTTAATTTAATGCATATAAGAGTAGAATTCTATAATTTGATGCATATACGAGTAGAATTCTTTAATTTATTGCATATAAGAGTAGAATTCTTTAATTTATTGCGCATAAGAGAAGAATTCTTTAATTTATTGCATATAAGAGCAGAATTCTTTAATCTGATGCATATACGAGTAGATTTCTTTAATTTAGTGCATATAAGTGTAGAATTCTTTAATTTGATGCATATACGAGTAGAATTCTTTAATTTATTTCATATAAGAGTAGAATTCTTTAATTTATTGCATATAAGAGAAGAATTCTTTAATTTATTGCATATAAGAGCAGAATTTTTTAATCTGATGCATATACGAGTAGATTTCTTTAATTTAATGCATATAAGAGTAGAATTCTTTAATTTGATGCATATACGAGTAGAATTCTTTAATTTATTGCATATAAGAGCAGAATTTTTTAATCTGATGCATATACGAGTAGATTTCTTTAATTTAATGCATATAAGAGTAGAATTCTTTAATTTGATGCATATACGAGTAGAATTCTTTAATTTATTGCATATAAGAGCAGAATTTTTTAATCTGATGCATATACGAGTAGATTTCTTTAATTTAATGCATATAAGAGTAGAATTCTTTAATTTGATGCATATACGAGTAGAATTCTTTAATTTGATGCATATACGAGTAGAATTATTTAATTTAATGCATATACGAGTAGAATTCTTTAATTTAATGCATATAAGAGCAGAATTCTTTAATTTTTCATGTAAAAAAAGGAGAAAGAAACTAACTGAAAGAGAATGTAAATGCATCTGCCCGACTCTGTTCTGACTCACAGAGTCCTTCCAAAGATCAAAGCCCGTGCTCGTATGATAACTCCCATTTTCATGCTCCTGAACTAATTACACTCAATCATTTCCTAATGTTTTAATACTATACCTAGAATGGTGTTTGTGTGTTTTGCAAAAACTATTCACGCAATTACGGGAAATCTCACTGAATACACATTCCTTTTACTGATATGAAAATATTATTTAGCAGATTGTTCTTGTAAGCACATGTTTGGTTATACTCTTTTGGAATTGCCTATGACATTTTAAATTGTTTTATTCAAATATAATCTAGGTTTAAAGACGTGGTGTCGCCTGACGGGAATTTATATTCATTCAACCCATGTTATGGCTTTAATGAGGGATCAGGATGTACAGATGCATCGGTATTTAAAATTAATCTCTCTCTCTCTCTCTCTCTCTCTCTCTCTCTCTCTCTCTCTCTCTCTCTCTCTCTCTCTGAATGTGCCATATGGCTAAATCAGCCTATCAGCCTATAGGAAACATATGAATATACAAACTGAAATTGACAGTTAGTGATGGTAGACATCTATAAACAGATACAAAAGAAATCACTTTCTCTGAAGATGGCAGTGAGACATTATCGTGAAAAGAATAACTGATCAAGAGACTGAATTACCTACATTTTTATTTAAAATAATGACACGTTTCCTAGGCCGAGCAACGCAAAGTGGCAATGTAAGAAACGTATAAATAAGAGAAAAAATTAAATCCATTACTATAGTCATGATGACAAGTACGAGAAATAGATATTTTCGTAATTCATCTATATTAAAGCAGTGGCAGTGGTTTAAAACCTAAGAAACTTAATAAAAGTTGATTAAAATTTAAACTTGGATTCTGATTTTAATAAATAGATAGGTAGAGGGATATACAAGTACGTAGATACATAACAGGTACATATTTACAAATTTAAGATTCTATTTAGTGCATGACGCAAAATACTGATTTTTTTATCAAAGCGCAGAACTGACTTTGAAATACATTAGAATGTCTCGGTCATTACACCTTTCCTTAGCATCATTTATGACATCATGAAGTGTTACAACACATGTTACATACTAGATATGCGCCGTATTACTGGTATACCGGTTTACCGAGGTACGTACCACGGTATTGTTTCACTATACCGGTGCGTTGGTAGTTTCCGTCAGTGATGGAATGAACGGAATTACCAAGGAATTTTGCTAGGACTTTAATGATATTAACAGTGTTTTCATTATTCATGACAAAATAGTTTGTTTTTTTAAAATTATCTTTACTGTTGTATCTGTCACAAATTACTAGTGATAAATATAATTATAATTATGATTCTTTGATCACATTATTGACACTTGTCACGTATGCCAACATAGTGGCCAAACTGTGAAACGTATTCGGGCATAATCCAACTTTCAGAAAAATTTCTGGTTAACCTCTATTACTAGCGTATGTGATTGCGTTATATATATATATATATATATATATATATATATATATATATATATATATATATATATATATATATATATATATATATATTCCTTTGTAAGACTGCGAATCATAAACGAGTTTCTGGAGTGTATTTGTCTTCTTTCAGAACTTTACGTAATTTCTCAAGTCCACTAAATATTTTCTCCTTTGTTGAGTACGCGTATTTAATGTTTTCTGGTCCTCTCTGATAAATATCATTACCGGGTTTTGGCATCATATTCAAAGTTTCCCTGCTTATTATATCAATAGTGTAGCTAGAAAATTGTCGGTCTCAGTATCAACACTTCACACTGCCTCGCATCATGTGAGTTGCGATTGCAAAGATGAGTTTGCAACAGGGAGACAAACAATTGTGGACAATATTACTCAGCAGTTGTGCATTTTATCTTCCTTCTAGTCCTACCTTGAAATATACTACTGACAGTAACAACAACGGTATCCTTGCTGTCAACGCCAGTCAAACACAACCCTTCCCGTGACAGTCACAACAATATCAACTTCTTTTTAAAAAACGTTTGCAAATACATTCTCCTTTGTCATCGAGGGACTCCTCGAAAACTAGAACCATCGAACTATGAACAACCAATTTTATTTAACCTTACCAAGTGGCATTTCTATGCTTGTGTTTCCCCACAATATCTTACGTTGTTTCACAGTCAGATTACCCCAAGTCTGTACAACTGGATCACGAAAATCATTAAAAAGTGGCTTTCGTAGAAATTATTTATCCTGCGAAAGCTCTCAATATTAAAAAAGGAAAATACATTTGTTATAACGGCAGAATAATGCCCATCACTGTTGTCCCGTTTTAGTTTCTGTTCTGGGTGGATACACTGCACTCACTTTGTTGAAAGACATAACAACTATCGATTCTATAAGTGTTTTTGCTATATTCACTGTCGAATTGAACTAGGGACTAAATTTGTTGCTTGTGTACACCGATGTGGTCGAGTATATTGTGGTAGGAAACAGCCGTTCCTTTACTGTGTGTCATTCTTTTCAAAGTGGATTCTGCCATCACTGCTTTGTGCATTCCCATTATCGTCCTCTCAGTAAATTGTATTTTGATCGTGTCAACGCCAGTATTAAAGGAGATCTTGGACAAAATATGTTGTTCTCGAAAGGAAAGGTCACGGTGAAAGTGTATTTATTTTCGGAAACGATTCTCCGATGAATTGTTAAAAACCCAGATCAGATATATAATGTGTACAAAGAGCAGCTCCACAATGAGAGCATGATTTATGAGCTTTGTTAAAAACCGGTGTCTAGGAGCTTTGTTAAAAACCGGTGTTTAGGAGCTTTGTTAAAAACCGGTTTTTCATACAGTATCACCTATATTCAAACCGATTGTAACTTGGACATTGTAGGTGCTTTAAAAGGTGCAGCTTTAACGAAAGGAAAAAACCATTTCTTCAAAACATCCCAACTGACAAACAAACTCCAAAAAAAGTCTTCACGAAAGCAGGGAGAAATGGTTTGCTTCAAACTTGAAACGAGAGATCACTATAAGTTCGCTTACATTTCTGCCAGACTTTACGTGCACCGTGTGGTAGTAGTACTTAAAGTTGGAAACGACATCAGTCAGACATTGTGAAGATTGACAGCCGAGTATCCTCTAAGACGAGTAGATATGAAAACTTTCCCCATTAATTCCGTATTGACTTATATTCTTTATATTACATAGATTTGTGTTGACTGATCTACCTTTACATGCCAATTATGACATATACAGTCTTTTTAATACCTCACAAAGTACACGTTAAAATAATCTTCAGGAATTCCTCCATCACGGCTGTATCAATTTAACTATGATTATGTGGTTTAATACTTTCTGACGAGTTTTCCTTCTAAAGAATTATTATTGAGATTACCATTAATAATCTAATCCATTTAATTTTCGATTCTACCAGTCTTATAATGTAAAAAAAAAAAATGCACAATGACAAGGACGAATAAACCGATGTAGATGGATATAAGTTGGTAAGTTAAATTGTAGATGTTAGGTGTAAGAATAAAATGAACAAAATAGTGAACAAAACAGAACGAGCAATAAGTGAATATAAGAAAAGTTATACAAATAGGAGAATTGGGAAATAAATAAATTTACACATGAATGAGAATAAACGAGAGGATAATAAAAGACTATAACATTGCGCAAAACGGACATTTTAATTTTACGAAACCATGAATAGAAATACAAGATGCAAATTACGACAGTAAACGGGAGTTAATATTGAATGTTTTGTTTGATTAGACCGAACAATATAAAATAATTATCTTCTTAGCTGATAAATCACTAATCTCCCAAATTAGCGGACTTAAAGGCTATAAAGCAAGTCTTATATGTGTTATAAATCAAATCTGGTTAATATTTTATAACTGAGTGTTATTTTGTACATATTGATATGAGTGTTATTTTGTACACACTGATATGAGCAGAGCAACATAGTTCACAGAGTATAATACATAGTTAAGAGTAAGCATCACAGTTTGTTCACTCCGATGTTGTTTTCTTTATCAGCGGGCAATATGGCAGTGTACGCCAGGTCTTGTGTGTAAATGACATAAAATTATATTTATAACAAGAAGGTGAATTCGTAACCTGCCTTACTAGAGCAATAACCCAGATGTGATATATAAATAATGGATGTTTGCATGCGTCTGGTACCAACCATGGTTTGATGCAGTCTTTCATAATATGAGACAGCAGCTTCTCTCCGCCATGTACTTTGAAAAGCACAAAGTAGTGCTAACGCCGTTCATGCTTCCTGCTAAATCGGCTACATTATGATAAATGTGAGATCAAAACAATATTTTAACTGTGTCAATACGGAAAAAGACAAACGCTTTGTTTCGAAAAGGATTTGGTTCACTGCCTTAGACTTTGTTTCGGCGATCCCTAATTACGGAGAGATGTTTTCATGGCGATCTCTATGAAAACTGAAAAACTAAAAGCAGTTACTTACACAGACAGTAGATTTAAGTTAGTTAATGCGTGTAAAAGGAACGAATAACATAGTTTAATAAAATTATTACTGCAGTCAGTACAGGAGGAGCTTGATCTGCCATCGATGGCTGACGAAATCAAAAAGGTCACATGGCAGATGAACTCTGGCTTGGTTCCGGGAAAGGATTGAATCACAGTGGAAGTTTACAAAACAGCAGGGTCCGGTTTAATCAAAGTTTTCCGTGTTATACTCCAGAGGATATTCCATCAAGAAGCGATGCCAGAAGACTTCCGTCATGCCTTGATTGTTTCCTTCTATAAGAACAAATATAACAAACTTGTCTGCTGCAACTACTGGGGCAGCTCCCTCCTCTTCAACGCTATCAATATCTTTGCCCCGGTCATCTTGAACCGACTAATTACTGTGTTAGAAGCATACCTACCTGAGACCCAGTGCGGGTTCCACCCAGGGCGCAGTACGGGACATGATCATCACTGTTAGACAGGTCCAGGAGAAATGCATTGAGCAAAACTTGGGCGTTTACTCTTTCTTCATCGACGTCACAGAAGCCTTCGATACATTCAACAGGGAGGCCTTCTAGTCTGTACTAATGAGGTTTGGCTGCCCGCGTAAATTCGTCAAGATCATCAGGCTTTTACATGATGCCATGAAAGGACAGGTCCTATCTAAGGCGATCAATCTGAACCCTTCCGATTTCGAACGGAGTAAAAGCAGGGATGTGTCCTGGCACTGGTTCAATTCAACGTTTTCTTTACCTGCGTCCTCAACCACGCCGCCCAGAATCTGCAATAGGGAGTGTATATCAGATACTGGTTTGATGGTTCACTCTTCGACCTGCGACGACTCACTAATAAAAAACCAACTCGCTAAAAGTTCTCATCCGGGATGCCCTCTTTGCTGATGACTGTGCCCTCATGGCACACAAGACAAAATTACCTACAGACAAAGTTTAACAAATTTTCGAAACCTCCAAGTTATTCGGCCTCACAATTAGCCTAGCCTTGATTGAAGTCCTTTCTCAGCCACCCCCAAACACCAGTGCGCCACAGCCAGTCATCACCATTAACGTCACACAGCTGAAAATTGTGGACAGCTTTAAATACATTAGTAGTGTCATCTCCATCATGGTTCGATTGATAAGGAGATCTCCACAAGAATCAGTAAAGTAAGTTAGTCACTCGGAGGCTTCGCAACAGTTTACTCGAACATCACAATAGTAATATAGGTATTTTGAGGTTCCTCTCTCAGAGACCCCCTACCCCTCCAAAACGTTATACGTTAAAATTTTTGTCAGCAGCCTTTTTTAGCTTAAAATGATGACTTTCATATTTCTGACAAAATTTGTTTTGTCGGGGTAGGAGGTCTCTGAGATAGGAACAACTCAAATACCTATACTACTATTACAGTCCCTATACTTATTATTTTTATAGTTTTAGACAAAATTTCATATTAAACAAATGAAATATTATATATAATGTCATTCTGTCAATCAAAGAGACATGTTGGATTTGATCTGACAAACAAATTTTGTAAGAGATTTAATTCAATCAAATCAGCCTCAAGTTATACTGGTATAAAAACTAAAATAATAAGCGATTGTATTAAAAAAGTTGGATATCATATATCACCAAAATATGGGTCAGTATGGCTATTCGCGACTGAAAATGATATGAGAATAGCGGGTTGGGCAGATGATGTGATGACATTTATTGACAATATGGCTGATATTTTATTTGATAACGATATTACTAAAGCTATACAAAATTAAACATCTACTGTTGTAACCCATATTTTATGATAATCTTTTTCATATCTGCTGACTCTCATTGGTAGAATATCTGTTAACATACTGTCAATAATACGGAACTCGCGTATTAAATCGTCCATATCATATTTTATACCACGCAAATAAGATCGTATTTGATCAAGTAATTTTTTTATAGGTGATACTTGCTGTTTTACAAGCATTTTTTTTAGTCGCAAGACGAGGCTCAATTTTTTTACACGCTGTTCCAAGAGAAACACCGACACCAGATATTATTAACAAAAACGGATTTAATGATGCTCCACTTGAAATTATACCAGAGCTAGTCATTAACAGTGGCAAATATGATATCACTCGAAGTATTCTGTTATTATTTGTAACATTTTTTCACGCACCAAAGTTTTTATGATAATATTTGTAATATTGCATTAGAGCGTCCACATCTTGTTTTGGAATTTTTTCTGAAATATGATTGAAATCGATGACATGTTTTTTCATTATACAATTTTTTACACAAAAACAAAAGTTCTGGCACCAGCAATCGAATCGAGAAACTCGCGGAATGTATTATTTTTAGGATCAGCTATAAATTCTCTGTACTTGTCATAATCATCTGACGAAGTATCCTTATATCGCTTATCTATAAATACCTCATTTTTCTCTAACCAAGCGTATGAATCAAAACTATTTCCTACTTCACTTCCGTACAAATCTGTTTTATTCACCAAATTACTGTAATCGATTTCTGTTTCATCAATATATCCTAATACTAAGCTCAACTGATTTAACGTGAAATTTTTGAGAAGAAGATGTTGCCTGATAATTGTATATGCGACTATGAAATTTGCTAACATCAATTTCTTAAGCTTATCTAGGTCAATTGTAAGAAGACCAACAGCAGAAGCTACTTTTAACATTAATTTTTCATATGGTTTTGTGAATATTGTTTTAATTTCGTTGTAATAATTTCGTAGTGACAATTGTCTAGAGTATTGAAATGATGGTAATGGAACATCGTCTTCTTCACTTAAATCGTAATAAGAATCAGACTTTACTTCCATCTTTGTTTGATCGACTAATTCAAAAAACTTTTCTTGCTCATCATCACTAAAATTACTAATTTCATCTTCTAAAGTTTTGATTATCTTTAGAGACTTGTTAACAATAATCGGATCAAATTCTGGGTCTTTTTTACGTATCATTGGCAAAATTGCGTTTGCGTACACCTCAGTAATTAACTCTGCGTCTGACGTCATAGTAACGATTTTGACCAAGGTTTCTTTGTCATTGTAGTACATACCGAGATGTTTAAAAATATATCGTTTTGAAAAACTTATCATATAGATTGTTTCTTTTTATTTTTATTTTCTTAGTTTCCGCTAGTTTGTCAAGACGAGTATGATTTTCGTTTATTCGTCTTTCTTCCAGTGTTCTTCCACTATAAAATCGTGCTTTTATTAAGTCTGATTTTATTATCAAATTTATGTTATACCAATTAAGCTCGAGTAATATTTTTTTTAGTATAATTTCAACTTGTTTTTGTTCTTCTAGACCAGCGGTGGCCAAACCGCGGCTCGCGAGCTGCATGCGGCTCTTCTGTGTTCACATTGCGGCTCGCGAACAATTTATGAAATTAAAACTTTTCGTTTGAAATATATAATATCAAAAATAAATGAAAGTTTAAAAAAAAAATCTTGACTGAAACAAAGGGTTGAAAATAATTTGGGATTGATTTAAATTTTAAAAGTTGAAGGGAGCCATTGGTTTCTGATTGGTTGGTGATGTGAACTGTTAAATTTCTGGTTCCGGTTCCGGTAAAATTCTCATTTCAAAGTATTGACCATTACTGTTAGTCCTACTAAAGTTAGTAACTTATTATTTAAAAGTTTAAATCAAATATGGCAACAAGTTGCAGGAAACGAAAATATAAAGAAGAAAATAGAAGTTTTCTACCAGAATGGGAAGAGGACTTTGCATTTATCGATAAAGACGGTAGGCCAATTTGCCTCATCTGCCAAACACCGCTAGCAAATTACAAAGCTAGCAATTTGAAGCGACACTATGAAAAAAGTCATGAAGAGTTTGCATCGCGGTATCCACTGCAATCTGAATTAAGAAAAAGCAAGCTTGCTGAGTTAAAGTCTGGAATGTGTCAGCAGCAGACACTACTTTCTGCTTTCAGCAAAGAAGGTGTCACTTCAGCTGAGGCAAGTTATGCCATCGCTTGGAATATTGCTCGTGCTAAACGACCTTATTCTGATGGGGACTTTATTAAGAAGAATATCGAGGAAGTAATTTCAATATTAGATCCAAACAATTCCAGACTTCGGCGACTGATAACACAAATTCCAATGTCACGCCACACCACGGAGAGACGTATTTCAGACATTAACGCTGATATTGAAGGAAAAATGACGAACGATTTAAAGAACTGTGTAGCATTCAGTTTGGCTCTTGATGAATCAACAGATATTCAAGATACGCCACAATTGGCGGTGTTCGTTCGTTATTTTTCATTAGACGTGGCTGTAAAAGAAGAGCTATTAAACTTAGTGGCACTGAAAGATACCACTCGCGGTATCGATGTCAAGAATGCCCTTGATAAAACACTGATGGATGCTGGTGTACCACTAAATAAACTTGTAAGTGTGGCAACAGATGGAGCACCGTCAATGCTTGGTAAAAATGTAGGTCTGATGGGGCTTTTAACTAATGATACAAAATATCCGGATATTCTTCCTGTACACTGCATCATTCACAGAGAAAATCTTGCAGCCAAATATTTTAAATTCGAAAGTGTAATGACAACGGTTCTACAAATTGTGAATTTCATTCGTTCAAGTGCAAAAAATCATCGGCAATTCATAAACTTCATTGGTGAGCTAGATCTCGAAGACAAACCAGATGACCTTTCATTCCACTGTGTTGTTAGGTGGTTGTCTACCAGCAATGTTTTAAACAGATTTTTAGACTTGCTTGAACCCATTACTGCTTTCCTTTCAGAAAAAGACAAGTCTTATCCACAGCTGGCAGACGAAGATTGGATGGAAGATTTGATGTTTCTAACTGACATTATGCAGCATCTACAAAATCTGAACCTGTCGTTGCAAGGAAAGGATAAGCTTATTTTGGATCTTATACAGACTGTTTTTAGCTTTCAGAACAAAATACAGATTCTTCAAAGAGATATCCTGTCAAGGGAGTTTAAGCACTTTCCTCGTCTTCAGAATAGAGTTAGCTCATACTCTGATGGTGGAATTCAACTTAGAAAGCTTGGGGCATATAGAGATAGGTTACAAGGATTACTGGAAGATTTCCAAGCCAGGTTTAATGACTTGCACCAACTAAAATCCTGTTCCGCTTTTCTCATAAATCCATTCATGATAGACGTAATCAAAGATGGTTTCCAGCTTCCCATGAACATTGTTATGGAGCCTTCTGCTGCTGAAATGGAGCTGTTAGAGTTACAGGAAGATCAGGGTTTGGCGATGATACACAAGTCACAATCTGTGATGGATTTCTGGAAGCTCGTGCCAGAAGTAAAATATCCTCAACTTAAGAAAGCTAGTTGCCGACTTATATCCATTTTCGGTACAACCTACTGCTGTGAATCTTTGTACTCCACAATGAAGTTCATAAAATCAAAGCATCGAGCAGTAACTAGTAACCAGCATCTGACAGAATTTCTTCGCACCACAACTACTAGCTACCAACCAGATTTAAAGAAACTTGCTAGTTCAAAGGCTTCTCAGCAGAATCATAACAATTAATGTTCACTATAATTATGAGTATATATGCAGTGTGTTTCTATTCATAAATTTTACATATTTAAATATTTGTTAATTGTGTAACTGTAACGCATATATTTCTTCAATTGTGTAACTGTAACGCATATATTTCTTCAATTGTGTAACTATAACGCATATATTTCTTCAACATACGGTTAGGGTTAAAACAATTGAAATGTTTAAATTATTAAATTCGATAACAAGTAATTTTTTAAATTAAATCACAAAAGGAATTTTTCATTGCGAGTGGGGTCGTGACCCATAGTGCTTCAATGCGGCTCTCAGCAATTTTTTTTATTTTAAAAATGGCTCTCAGTTACTACAGGTCTGGCCACCCCTGGTCTAAAGTATAAAAGATCAAAACTATTTTTGTTTAAACTTCAAAATAGCAGGGCCTACTGTGAAATTTTTAACAAAATACTGCCATTTCACAACCACTCATCAGTCGGATACCGCTGCACATGTCAGCACAGACAACTAATTCAGTACCCAAAGATCATAACATTAATGTTTGACCAGATTACTATACTTTTGTGGTAATACTGGCAAAACTCACGTCCTAGAGAAAACTTTAAATTAAGGTTAATACTGTTCTATATAGCTTGGTTTTTGAAGAAAAAATTCCTTGTAGGTGACCTTGACCTGGTTGGATCTCTCTGTTTGTATCTAGTAGTACTTATGTGGTGACATTGATAAATGAAAATGGTTTTTGGTTCAAGCATACTATAGGGTACGTATGTTGACTGAAAAAAATTTATGTTTTATTGGTAATTGTTTTCAGTCAGTCAGTGACCTTTGTTCTTTTAAATCTGGTATTTGATATACAACCGTGCATAGGCTGGTTCTGTGGTTGCCTGTAAATAGCCCTTGCATGCTGGTAACTTGTAGCATAAAGTGAAAATTAGTCTTGGAGGTTGCTGTTTGAAGAAATTGACTTATCTTGAACAAATGCATTCTCTAGCATTGTCAGGAATCCTGTTGGTCTGTTGGTATAGAATCAGACTTGTAATTGAAGGTTGATATACCAGTCTGGGTTGCTTGCCTCTGTGTGTTGTTGGGAACTTAGCTCCCATTTCCTCAGCATTTCCTCAGTATGACATAGCCAAAAATAAGCTATTAAAACAAACAAAAATTGCCCAAGGTCCCAAAAATGATTTGCAGTATCAACACTTTTTGAACAGTGTATGCAGATCATAAATCAACTGGACAAAAGGAATGGTAAATTGATATTCTCCTTTTGTCCACAGTAAAAGTAATTGACCAGTAGTAGTTGCAATGCATTTATCAACTTAAGTGGATCATAAATCTACTAGACAATAAAATATCGGAAAGTAACTGTACCGAAGTGTTTATGGTTATTTTGCACTCTGGTTATCCGTCTGCCCCAAGACTCACATATATTTGATTGAGACATAGTCATCAGTTTTTTGCCAACATCAGTATGTCAACACACATAAGGTCTTCAAGTTTTCATTTTTGGCATTATACATTTATTGCACTTGTTACAGGGAGATATGAAGATTTGTTCACTTAAGGCAAACCATGTACCTTGCAGTCAAGGTCAGTCAGAAATTTTTTTAAGGCTTTGATTAATGTATTATCATTTGCTTATATTTTCTAAAGTCCTTAATTGTTCATACTTTTATGGATCAGTATCAGATAATTCATTATATGACACAGTTGCTTCCCCTTTGACATGGGGTCAATGTAGTGGTTATAGAACATTAGCATAAACTTTCTGGATATATGTTTTCATTTACTTATATTTTCCAGACCACTTAATGTGTTCTTTTTTCATACTTGGATGAATCATTGTAAAGCTATGACAGTTCATTCTGCAAAATATTTGATCCGTCTTTTGATTCATGGACCAATATCAACCATTTTACATTGTTGTTTTGACTGTGGACTTTTTTAAAATATCCTCCCCCAACCCATATTGCATGTTAAAACCTTTGGAAGACTTTATTTTTATACACTGCCACAAGGCAGGGTATATGTTATGTTGGCCATTGGTTAGTCCATCTCTCTGTTACCAATTTTGTTGCCATGCAATAATAGGAGTTCTCAGCAATCTTCAGTTCCCATACTTTGAGCTAAGGAAGAACCCTGTTGATGTCAGGGTCAAAATCACTTTGATTAAATGAAGAAAATTTTTCTCTTTAGTTCTGCATCACAGGTCTGGACCAAACTTTGTTATTGGCTTACACTTGGGTAGGGAATAAACTTACTGATTTTGGGTCAAGAAAAGGTTAGTGGTCAAGGTCACTGTGGCTGTTTTAGTTCTGAAACATGTACCTTCACAAAAGTTTGTGGATGACTTACACATTAGTTAAGGAAGAAGGCTATTGATTCTGGATCAGAAGATCAAAGGTCAAGGTCATTGTGGATGAGGGAATAAAAATAGTTTTTGCATAATAACTTTAGTTCAAAAACATGTACCTTGACCAAAAATAGCTGCAATGGCTTAGTGGTTAGATTGCTGGACATGTGACTGAAAGGGTGCAGGTTTAGATCCCACCATCACATCAGTCTGGGTCAGCTGTCATGGTGTGTCCTTGGGCAAAGCACTTTACTCCAATTACTGCAGCAATAAATAGCCGTAATGTGTTGCTGTGCCACAAAGACCAATCCAAACCAATATATATGGAGGGTTTGCACTTAAGATGTAGAACAGGCCAATTAAATGTGGGGTCAATAGGTCAAAGGTCTTGGTCATTATGCCTCAAAAGAAATCGGGATTTGCAGAATAAAGTTTGGTCTTGAGCAGGGGTCTCAAACACTTGCCCCACGACTGCATGTGGCCCGCCGTCGTATCCTGTGGCCTGCAAAATGATTGGTGTCACAAGGTGTCATGAGAGATAACAAAGGTGGTGCAGCCCTTGGGCCATCGAAAACGCCCTCATGCAGCCCTCAGGGTGGTTTGAGTTTGAGACCCCTGGTCTAGAATAAGTTTCTTGACCAAACTTAGTGGATGGCATGTACTTAGATTGGTAAAGTAGCCTATAGATTCTACGGTCTAAAGGTCACATGTCTCATGTTAAGACCAATAAGAAAATAATGGTTTCTCCATAGAATATTTTGTATGCATTACTTAAGACTGAGGTCATTGTGACCTGTTGTTCAGTAATCTCCAGAGTACCTACATAGAGGGCTATTAAACAAGGGGTGGGCATAAAATGGGCCAGCCACGTATTCCTGGATTTGTTATTTTTGCCATTTTTGTTTCATTTTATAGAGTTTTTGTCAGTCATCCATTTCAGGTGCTAATCGGATGAACTTGTTTGTTCAAATTTATAAAAAGTTTGATAATTTTTAGTACATGTGCACTGATAAAATCCATACTCTTTTAAAAAATTTACAATTGTTATGTTTATTGTAAATGCTTCTTTTGCCCTTCAAGGTACTTTCTACAAGACAAGAATCCACAAGAGCCCCTACTGTATGGTCGTCGATTTAAACCATATGTCAACCAGGGTTATATGAGTGGTGGAGCGGGCTATATCTTGAGCAAGGAAGCACTTAAAAGATTTATTGAGAATGGTGTTAATAATCCTGCAAATTGCCGAGCAGATGATGGGGGAGCTGAAGACCTGGAGATGGGTAAATGTCTGGAGAAAGTGGGTGTGAAGGCTGGGGATTCTCGAGATGAACTACAGCGGGAGAGGTTTCATCCTTTCATCCCAGAACATCATCTAATTCCAGATTTCCTTCCAAAAGACATGTGGTATTGGTCCTATAACTACTACCCTGCTAAACAGGTATGTACATGTTCAGTTTCCTTGAGATATGAAATCCTTCAAATGAGGTGTAAATTGGGGTCACGGACCAACCTTATCAAATAATTTTTTTTTAAAAATGGGAATAAAGTAAATTTTCTGTTCACTGAGAATTTTTTTTCATGGGATCATTTATCTGTGAGAATGATCAAAAATACCTTTGAAGACACCAAAAGTTTCAACCTGTCCTGGGCTGCTATTCAAGGGACTTGTCCTTCTGTTTCTTCCAAAAATTCCACATAGTCACTGTAAATTAAAATTTTGGCACCAGGAGAGAGACATACTTGAATTGTAAAAGAAACCAATGCATGTCTTGGAGACAAGAAAAAATATTGCTTCTGTCAGGAGGCCGAAGGGGGTTGGGGTTTGGAGATTGGATATGGTCACTATTAGAGGGAGACAATTCCATTGCTTATTGTAGTGGTATATGTACTGTTGTTTGTATGCCTTGTAAATCAAACTTATTAAATGCTTCTTTTTATGTATTGTTGGTAAAATGCTCATTAGATCTCGTGTTTAATTGTTTCCTTTAATCATGCTGACTTGACAGCCCCGAGTGGCCAAGTGGTCTAAAGCGCTCGCTTTCTGGATCACTGCCATCTCACCTCTGTCTGCGTGGGTTTGAGTCTCAGGCTCAGCTAATGTGGGTTCATGAGAAAACCTGCCAGTAGCTTCTCATGGGTCAGTGGTTTTTCTTGGGGTTTTTCAGGGTTCTTCCTCCACCAGTTATACTGGCCACCATGTATAGCCTATCTTGTGCTGAAAAATGGCGTTAAACCCTACAACAACAACAAATCAACAACTTTTATCTTCTCTTACTCTGCCATCTTGATAAGTAATGCAGCATTTTCTTTGCAAAGTTAGGAGCAGTTTCATGAGAAAGTCATTTATATAAAATTCCTCGTTAAAGAATCATATGTACTGCATACTACTACCCAGCATACCCACTCGCATCTGTTGTTGGGACGTGTGGGGTTGGGGAGGTACATGCACCCACTAACAGTCAAAATTGAGGTTACATGGGTATTCTGGGTGGCACAGTGGTTTGGAAAACCATTATGTAAAATGTCAGTTGTCATAATATGTATATATCATGAAAAGAATATGTTCATTAACAGTGACTTAAGGCCAGATGCTTTGCTTATATTGTTAATTGTTATATTGCTAATTCCTAACCATGACCAATACCTTGATAATGCATAAATAACGATTTATCCAATACCTTGATAACATATAAATGACAATTTATCCAGTATCTTGATAACATGTAAATAACAATTTATCCAATACCTTGATAGTATGTAAATAACAATTTATCCAGTACCTTGATAACATGTAAATAACGATTTATCCGATACCTTGATAACATGTAAATAACAATTTATCTGATACCTTCATAACATGTAAATAACAATTTATCCAGTACTTTGATAACATGTAAATAACAATTTATCCAGTACCTTGATAACATGTAAATAACAATTTATCTGATACCTTGATAACATGTAAGTAACAATTTATCCGATACCTTGATAGTATGTAAATAACAATTTATCCAATACCTTGATAATATGTAAATAACAATTTATCCAATACCTTGATAAGATATAAAAATGACAATTTATCCAGTACCGTGATTATTCATAAATGACGATTTATCCAACACCTTGATAATATGTAAATAACAACTTATCCAATACCTTGAAAACATTTTATAGTATGGTAAGAATAACTAAAGTTTCCTGCTGATCTGTTTTGGGAAGTATTTTCTGAATTTATTTTGTTCATAACCTCAGTAACAGACCCATTGTTTGTATAGTCCTGCTTTTTCAGTAGGTGAAGATCTTTTTAAATAAATTTTGTATCTGCAATCTGGCTACATGAAATAACAAGTCACCATACTCATCTGCATCACCTGGCCACCCTAGGTAACATGGTAATGGATAAGCAATAAGATTGGATAATGATATGCTTGACAACCAATGGGCATTGATGGGCAGTGTTTGGTGGTCTTCAAGCTGCTTGTATTTGGTCTAGAAGATTGGAGGCAAGCATCTAGTTGATCATGAAACACAAATTTTGCATAAATGTGGGCAAGAAAGACGTTTATTTTATGTCTACTCCGCACATGATACAAAAGCTTTCTTGGTATAATATGTGGCATTTGATTTCCTTATGTACATGTTTGTGGTCATCTTTAGAAATAAATTGAATCAATAAATAAATTAAAAGTTTTTTATGCCTGTCTTAAGGTGGAGCATATGATGTTCAAACTTGATTTGTTGTCACAATGACTTGAGTTACTGTGGATGAGATGCACTTGGGGTAAGGAAGAACTCTTTGATTTCAGAGGTCAAAGGTCAACTTCATTCTGACTGAAGGAAGAAAAATGGTTTCCTCACAGTAAAGTTAGTTCTTCTCCATGGTTACCAAATTTGGTTTTTTCACAGTAATATTAGAATGGCTTTGCAAATCCACTTGCCCAACTCCTGGGACAAGTTCAAATTCAGTTCAGAAAAGATGAAGGTTGCATGGTACTTGTCCATAGGTAAGTCCAAAAACAGAGAGCAGAAGGGGCCATGTTCAGTTTGTAATGCATTATGTCTGCAAAACGTGTATAGCCTGTGATCTTGTCACAGTACAAGCATCAACACCTTTATTTAGTGTTTGAGTGTACTGTATTCTTTTATTACATAACTGGCACAGTTTTGTTTGTTCTGTTGATCCTTATTTACACGTTATATACTGTCAGAGGCTGTCATTTCTATCTTGTAATTGAGGTCAGTCTTATTATGCGGATATGATAATGTGAATATTTACTATTTAAAGCAAGTTTTAACAAATGAGGAACAAATATTTATATTTTTAACTTGTCGGATGTATTTGAATCATAATATTTGTACTTCTCTCAGATTCACCAATTTTGAAGTCGCTACCTAGCCTCAGGCCGTTTGTAAGAATGCCAGACTCAAAACAGTTGGCTTGTAATGATTGTGTTGATGTATTCATGGATTTCAGTGCGAGTAGGTGATAATTGTTAATTAACTCCAAAGTTTTCTTCAACAGGTTTTGTTTGGAAATAAAAGACACTTGCCTTTAATGATTAACCCTGAGATATTTAATAAAAGTTGTAATGAAATTTTTACTGTAGCAGCATTTATGATGGTATTCAAGAGATTATTGTGGGAGATGGATTCATACATACAGTCTGGCAGAAAATAAAATCGATACAAATATGTCTCAGATCATTCTTGAACATTGGCTTGTGAAAGATTTTGAGGCATGTTGCTGACTTAAATTTGACTAGCTACTAATTGTTTATACTATTTAAATATGACTAGATACTAATTGTTTATACTATTTAAATATGACTAGATACTAATTGTTTATACTATTTAAATGTGGCTAGATACTATTTGTTTATACTATTTAAATATGATTAGATACTAATTGTTTATACTATTTAAATATGACTAGATACTAATTATTTATACTATTTAAATATGGCTCGATACTAATTGTTTATACTATTTAAATATGACTAGATACTAATTGTTTATAACTATTTAAATGTGGCTAGATACTAATTGTTTATGCTATTTAAGTATGGCTAGATACTAATTATTTATACTATTTAAATATGGCTAGCTACTAATTATTTATACTATTTAAATGTGGCTTTATACTAATTGTTAATTAAATGAATTAAGTGAGTGTTCATAAGTCATTCTGTTGTGATTATAAATAAATAAATCATTACAAACAGCCTCGCTTTCATTATGTTAATATCAGTGAAGAAATTAGTGTACTATCTTACCTTCACAAAAACAAAATGAAGCGTGACAAAATTTTGTAATGAACCGATTCAAAGAATGTTAACCAGTATGATGGTAAGGAATGTACAAAAAGTTCCAATCATCATGGATTAATGAATATGGCTCAGAAAATGAACCAGTGTTCTATAGCCACAGCAGAATATATCCCAAAAGTTCTTCTTACAGCATAAATAGGATAGCAAATTCATTTTCCATAGGGACTGATGGGATAGCAGATCCATTTTCCATAGGGACTGATGGGATAGCAGATCCATTTTCCATAGGGACTGATGGGATAGCAGATCCATTTTCCATAGGGACTGATGGGATAGCAGATCCATTTTCCATAGGGACTGATGGGATAGCAGATCCATTTTCCATAGGGACTGATGGGATAGCAGATCCATTTTCCATAGGGACTGATGGGATAGCAGATCCATTTTCCATAGGGACTGATGGGATAGCAGATCCATTTTCCATAGGGACTGATGTGATAGCAAATCCATTTTCCATAGGGACTGATGGGATAGCAAATCCATTTTCCATAGGGACTGATGAGATAGCAAATTCATTTTCCATATGGACTGATGGGGTAGCAAACCATTTTCCATAGGTACTGATGGGATAGCAGATCCATTTTCCATAGGGACTGATGGGATAGCAGATCCATTTTCCATAGGGACTGATGGGATAGCAGATCCATTTTCCATAGGGACTGATGGGATAGCAGATCCATTTTCCATAGGGACTGATGGGATAGCAGATCCATTTTCCATAGGGACTGATGTGATAGCAAATCCATTTTCCATAGGGACTGATGGGATAGCAGATCCATTTTCCATAGGGACTGATGTGATAGCAAATCCATTTTCCATAGGGACTGATGGGATAGCAAATCCATTTTCCATAGGGACTGATGAGATAGCAAATTCATTTTCCATATGGACTGATGGGGTAGCAAACCATTTTCCATAGGTACTGATGGGATAGCAAATCCATTTTCCATAGCGATTGAGGTGGTGGCAAATCCATTTTCCATAGGGATTGATGAGATAGAAAATTTATTTTCATAGGGATTGATGGGATAGCAAATCCATTTTCCATAATGACTGATGACATAGCATATCCATTTTCTATAGGGACTAATGGGATAGCAAATTCATTTTCCATAGGGATTGAGAATTATAAGAAAGAGCCTATCACTCAGCTAAACATCACACACACACACACACACACACACCCCCCTCTCCAGTGGGTGGCCTAGTGGTTTGAGCTTCTGCCTCGGTTGTGGGTTTGAAGCCCGGCTTAGTCATACCAAAGAGTTATAAAAATGGTACTAACAGCTGCCTCGCTAGGCACTCAGCATTAAGAGGTTAGTGTTAGGACTGGTCAGCCTGGTGTCAGGATAATGTGACTGGGTGGGACATCATGCTACATGTCTGCGGCATGATGCCCCAGTGCTAGACATCACTATAAATTGCCACACTGCAGACATCATATGTTAACAGTCCATATCACACACAAACACACTCTCTCTCACTTAAACATTTAGCTATTTCCAAAACCCTTTTCTACTCGTCCATTTATCTGTGTATATACATGTATATATCTGACTTTGCTCTTCTACCTATCTGAATTCTAATCTTTTCTCATCTTTCTACCTGTATAACTTTAACTGAAGGCATATTATTTTAAGCTGGAAACAAAGTCAAAATAGAAACAGTAGTTATTTATTTTTAAAATAAATATGACTCAATTTCCGTAGAATATCCCATATTTTATTTGATCTTAATTTTTAACTCAGGTTGGGATATTATGTTTAGAGCAAGCTCATATATTTCAAGTGTATGTTCAGTTTTCCAGTCAGCTTGTAAAATTTGTAAAGGCCTGACATTAGTTCCACATAATATACCAGGACCATATGTTCCATATAATATACCAGTACCATACATTCCACATAATATACCAGGACCATATGTTCCACATAATATACCAATACCATTCATTCCACATAATATACCAGGACCATATGTTCCATATAATATACCAGGACCATATGTTCCATACAATATACCAGTACCATTCATTCCACATAATATACCAGGACCATACGTTCCACATAATATAACAGGACCATAAATTCCACATAATATACCAGGACCAGACATTGTGGATAGTTCGTACATGAGGTAAGGAAGAAAACTGTTTTATGGTCATTTGTCATGTTTACTTTGTAAATACTATTAGTTCTTCATCACAGACTTGGACCACTCTTTGTCAGTGACTTGCATTTTGGGCAAGAAAATATAAGCTTACCAGTTTTTATGTACTTTTGAGAGAGTGACATATGTAAGGTGAAGTTGTTTGCATTTAAAACATGCACAGTGGAGAGAATCTTGGCATACCTCTGTGCTACTTTGATGTAATGTGACTGACATTTCTTTGGATATTGTACTTTTGGAAATTGTAAATGATCTTAACACACTGCTAACTAAAATGACTGCTCCCTTGTGCTCCAAAAATCAGCCTGAATTTGTCTAAAGTACACTATCCTTAGCAGCTATTAAAATAGGGAAAATGAATTTTGCCAGATTAGACAATACCAGCTTCTGAAAGTGCAACGAATGAATTACCAAACATATAAAATGTAAAAAAAGTTATCGGCTCTCTTTTTTACAATTTATCTCTGAAGTTCAGGAAGTGAAAATGACCAAGTGGAGCTAGCACTTTTTGAAAGGTGCACATGTGGAGTAAGGCCAAGCTGTATACTTTATAACCCATATTACACCCATCAATTATACACCAAAATAAAGGGAATTAAAGGTTCTTTGAACAATACCTATGATATACAAGGTTTTTTTTAAATAGGCAGTATAACTAGTGAGTAAACCTGGGGGAATTCTTTTTCTTTAAAATTCTAACCCTATGCAAAATACGAAATTGTAGAGTGCCACCTTAATGATTTTAAGGTTAAACTGTCAAATATCAAGATCATTAAGGTTGAAAGAAAAATGGTTTCTACACACAAATATCAGTTGTTGACTACAAACCTTTGTCAGTAATTGTGGTTAGCTTACAGATTGGGTGAGAAAGAAACTTGTCATTTTTTATGATAGAAGGTCAGAGGTCATGGTCACTGATTGAAAGAAGAAAAATAGGTTTTGCATAATAGCTTTAGTTTCAGACCATGTTACTTGACCAAAGTTTAAGGAGGTCTAACCGTCTTGCACTTAAGGTACAGAAGGGATCTGTTGAGTTAGTTCAGAAGTCTAGGTTGTTTTTGGTTAAAGAAAAATTGGTTTTGCAAAACAGCTATTGTTCTAGAGTAAGTCTGGACCAAACTTAATAGATGACTTGAACTTAGGGTGATAAAAAAACCTATAAATTCTGTTGTCTGAAGGTCAAAAGTCATGGTAATGGTAATCTTTATAAGAGAATAATGGTTTCTCCCTATTTATAAGAGAATAATAGTTTCTCCCTATTCAAGATCACATACTTTTGCCAATGGTTGAGGTCTTTGAGACCCGTTTAACACATCAGTTGGAATGCTACTACTGACTTGTCTAAATCTTTTTTTTAAATTTTTTTATTTCCCCAGGGACCTGACTGTTGCAGTGACTATGCCATCACGTTCCACTATGTCAGCCCTAACTTAATGTATGAATTTGAATACTTTGTGTATCATCTCAGAGCCTTTGGAATTAACACAGTTGTACAACAGTGTGGACCTATAAATTTCCCGATGTTTTCGTCAAAAATGATTGGAGATAACCATTCAGAGACCGAAATCAATCAAATTCCTCAAAATAAAGAAAATTTGGGCAAGATAGATGTAAAGGACAATAGAAAGAGAGAGAGGGACCAAGTGCCGTCAGTGGAAAATACCAAGATTGTTGATGAAAATGTTATCAAGGGAGTAAGCAGTATCCAAAGTTCAGATAAAGGAGTATACAAAATACATCATCCCAGAAATATACATTTTGTTCCAAAAAAGTCTTGAGTGAATGAAAATTAGTGAAGTGTGTCATATTCAGGTTAAGCTTGTTAATTTATTTATCTGTTTATTATTATTATTACTATTATTATATGTGAGAAAGCTTGCCAGTAGCTTCTCGTGGGTTGGTGGTTCTTTCCGGGGATTTCCCGGTTTCTTCCTCCACCATTAATACTGGCCGCCATGTATAGCCTATCGTGTGCTGAAAAATGGCGTTAAGCCCTACAACAACAACAACAACAACTATTATTATTGTTATTACTATTATTATTATTCTTTTATATGTGCTTCTTTCAGATGGGATGATCTTGCAATACATTTTACATTGTTGCTTGTTTTATTGTAACAGTAATTGTTTCTTTTACTACATGCCTTGTACAATTCATCATGTTTATACTGTCCAACAAACTCCAGTATCATAAAACATATTTGGGAAAATGTTATAGAAGCACATTTTCTGATTCTTATCGTGTGATCTTTTCTCTTAATGCATGTGGTTCTGTTTCAATTGATCACATTATAACAGGGGTTTGAAAATTCAATTGCCCCATCTAAAAATTAAACATTTTCAGCAGTCAAGTAAACTTCATAATCACTGTTATGATACAGGGTTGACTAGTGTCCATCTTTAATGAAAAGTCATCTCTTTTGAAAATATTGCTAGCTTTCTTGATTGAAAGCCAATAGTTTCTACTGGAAGATTGTTTTCAATTTGCTTTGTTATGAGTCTATGCTCTAAAAATAAGTTACAGAAAAGAGTGAAGACAACAAGCTTTGTCAAATTTGACAAATAATTTATTTCCGTAGAATATAAAGTGAAAAATGAGAAAAAGAACTTACAGTTTTGCAAACTAAATCCAAACATAATCCAAGAATTAAAGACAAAAGTCATAGTAATAAAAAGTCCTGAATAAAACTCAGTTCAGGTCCTGAAGAGATTTAAAATTGAAGGCGATGAGGTGTCTGTTATGGCTTGCATTGTACTGATGTGTCAACAGTCTCTTGTTGAATCACAGAAATATTATTCCAGGTTTGAATTCAGTATAAATTCCAATGAATGTCTTTATCCAAGAATTTTATCAGAGCACTTTTGTATTTCCCGAGAAAATAATCACTTGAAATCAGTAATTTGAAGACAATAAAATTCAGCCCAAACTGGTTACAACATAATACAATTTAAAGTGCCAGATGTTAAAGCACAACTGGTAAAATTCTGACAGTCACAAGATAATATAGTTCTCTGTTTGACTTCAGGTCACAAATTAGCATTTTCTTAAAACAACCATTACCTAATGGAAAATAACTTTCTATCATGATATACCCTATAAAATTCACTTTGGAATCCCCAAAACCCTGACCCAAATCAACATGTTTACCTGCATAATAATTTGGTCAATGAACTCATTCTCATAGAGGACAATGAAGCTATTATTAGTTGTTTACATCAATGAAATAAAAAAATAAATAAAAAATGTCAATCAGGTCAAACAGAACTGAACTCAATTTTGGACAAGGTCAAGTGCAGTAAACAATGTTACATTACAATAACATGTAACGGAATAAAGAAATTTAAAACTAGCAAACAAACAATTAAATCAGATATACATAACACTTCCCCTCATAAAGAAAAAGAAAGATTTATGCAATAAAGCTTTCTTTTTACTATAAATCAAATATGCATGTAGTAAAAAAAATATAAGATGAAATCTTAAGAATGACACAAAGTATACATGAAACAATATATTTCTATACACATTAAAGTGTATCTGCTATTAAATTGTCTTTTCCCTTGATGTGCCTGATGTCAATATTATATTTCTGTAACAACAAACTCCACCTTATTAATCTCTGATTTTTTTTTTCATCTTGCAGATGAAAGTAAGGGGGTTATAATCACTAAACACAATAATCAAAGAAGGAGCTGAACTAATGTAAACTTCAAAGTGTTGTAATGCCAGTATCAAAGCCAAACATTCCTTCTCGATTGTGGAATAATTTCTCTGGTGCTTATTTAATAGCACACTGGATGATCTACACCATTTTTATCTTCTTGAATCAATACTGCTCCAACCCCAACATCACTTGCATCATCAGACAGTTTAAATGATTGACTGAAATTTGGAGCTGTAAGAACTGGTGCACTCTTAAGTATGGCCTTTAACTTATCAAAAACCTCCTGACATTTTTCAGTCCAATGAAACTTGTTTTTCTTGCTTAATAAATTTGTCAGGGGTTCAGCAGTTATGGAAAAATTGGAACAAAATTTCTGATAGTATCCAGCCGTACCCAAAAATTGCTTTTTACTGACAGGCACAGGGAATTCAGAGATAGCCTTGACCTTAGCATCTATAGGTTTAACTTGTCCATGTCCCATGATATGTCCTAGAAATGTTACAAAAGCATGGCAAAACTCACTTTTGGATAAATTAATTGTCAAAATTGCAGCAGTGAGTCTGTCAAAGAATTTCTGAATTGTTGCTAGATGTTCTTTCCAGGTGTCTTTGTAGATGATGACATCATCCATGTAAGCATCAGAGTTATCTAGACCTGAGGTAATCATGTTCATTAAACATTGAAAAGTACTTGGCGAACCTTTCATCCCAAACGGCATCACATTATATTGATAAAGTCCATCTGGAGTCAAGAATGCCAAAATTTCCTTTGCCCTTTCCGTTAGTGGAATTTGCCAAAAATCCTTTCAGAAGGTCAAATTTGGTGACATACTTTGCATTTCCAATTTTATCAATGCAGTCATCGATTCTTGGTAATGGAAATGAATCTGTTTTAGTCACACTGTTCACCTTTCTGTAATCAGTGTACATGCAGAAAGTATCTGGTTTCGAAACAAGTATACATGGTGAACTCCGGTCACCTTTACTCGGCTCTATGAAATCATTTTCCAGCAAATACTGAATTTCGTTTTTCAAGCATTCCTGTTTGAGAGGGTTCATCCTGTATGGGTGTTGTTTCACAGGTTTGGAATTTACATTTTCAGAACCATGATAGATTTCGTTTGTTCTTGTAGGAAGATCTGGAAACAAGTGCTCATATTCAGGTAGTAACTGTTTAAGTTCATTCCTTTCTTGTTGTTGCAAATGTGAAAGTTTCTGGTCCAGATTATTCATAATTTCTGAATTCAAAAGATTTGTTACTCCAAAATCATTAGAGTCTGATTGCATTCCTTCGCTTAAATCCTCATTGAGTGGGGTGGCCCCGAGTGGCTGAGTGGTCTAAAGTTCTCACCGTTACGGATCACTGCCATCTCACCTCTGTCTGCATGAGTTCGAGTCTAAGGCTCGGCTAACGTGGGCACATGAGAAAGCCTGCCAGTAGCTTTTCGTGGGTCAGTGGTTCTTCCCGGGGTTTTCCAGGGTTCTTCCTCCACCAATTATACTGGCCGCCATGTATAGCTTTTCTTGTGCTGAAAAATGGCATTAAACCCTACAACAACAACAACAACAACAACAACTCATTGAGTGGGACAGGTACAACTAAATTAATTACATGATTAACCTGGCTATCTCTCTCAACATACTCCTTTAACATATTTATGTGACAAAGTTGTTTTTGTTTTCACCTCCCAGGAGTATTTATGATGTACCAGTAATTTAAATCATTTACTTTCTTTTCAACTGTGTAAGGACAATAATACTTGGCCTGAAGATTTGTAGTATGGGCAAGAGAGCCAGAACTCTATCACCAGGCTGAAAACTCCTTTCCTTTGTATTTTTATCATACCTTAATTTCATTTTTGACTGAGTAGAGTGCAGATCAGTTTTTGCAACCTCACAAGCCTTTGACAACTTATACTTAAAATTGGAAACATAATTTAGAAGATTGATTTTGATATCTTCATTAGAAAGAAGTTTCTCTTTTAACAACTTCAATGGTCCACACACAGTATGTTCAAAAACTAGTTTAAAGGGACTGAATCCAAAAGATTCTGGAACTGATTTCCTAACAGCAAACAATAGTGAATGAATGCCTTCATCCCAATCTTTACTCGTATCAAAGCAATATGATCGAATCATATTTTTCGAAGTTTGATGAAATCTTTATAAAGCCCCTTGGCTCTCAGGTTGATAGGCAGAAGATTTGAATTGTTGGATGCCTAATTCATACATAACTTGCTGGAAAATTGCAGACATAAAATTTGACCCTTGATCAGATTGGACAGATTTGGGAAGGCCAAATTGAGTAAAAAAGTCTGATGACAAATTTACACAATGGAGCAGAACATTAACAAAGCTGCACTCTACTCCCTGAATAAGAACACTCTCATTAGAAGAAGACTTCTCAGAATAAAGCAAAGTACCTGATAATAAAAGACTCTGAGAAGCTCCTGTGTCCCTTAAAATTTTAATATGGATAGGACTGGCCAATTGACCCATGAGTGATATAGAACCCTTCAACATGAATGGTTCATAATTCTCCATAATAAAATCAGACTGGGGTTTATTAGACCTAACAAATGTATTGTTTTCAATACATGACTGTGACTTTGACTTCTTAGAAATAAGAGCATTTGGAAAAGGTCTGTCTTAATTCTGATGCTTGTTTTTCAGTTTGAAGCAATCAGAAATAACATGTCCTTTCTTCTTGCAATAGGTACACGTAGGAAGAGATAAGGATTTCTGATCAAGCTTATCAGAAACTTGATTTCTAAAAGTTGTGCCAGCTTGAAATTTAGAAGGGCTCGTATTAGGCTGAAATACTTTTTTACCAGATGACTGCGGAGTGGAAGGCTTACTTACAAATGAAACTTTATGAGCTAAGGAATACTCATCAGCAGTATGAGCAGCATTTTCCAAGGTGTCGACCTTATGCTCATCAAGATAAGTCTTAATGTCACTATGGACGCAATTATTAAACTCTTCAAGTAATACGAGTTGTCTGAGATTTCATAATCTTGATCAACTTTCTTGGCTAAGCACCACCTATCAAATAACTGCTCTTTTTCTCTTGCAAATTCAACATGAGTTTGTCCAGCTTCTTTTTTTATAGTTCCTGAATTTTTGCTGATAAGCCTCAGGGACTAACTTATAACCCTTTAAGATGCATTCCTTAACCAGATCATAGTAAGTACATTGCTGTACTGACAGGGATGCAGAGATGTCTCGGGCTTTGCCAAAAAGTGCACTCTGTAATAATAGAGTCCAATGCTCCCTTGGCCATTTTGAATTTTCAGCAATTTTTTCAAAATGAACAAAATACTGATCTACTTCTTTTTCCAGAAAGGGGGGTACTAACTTGATATTTCTTAAAACATCAAAAGTGGGGGAGTGTTTTTCCCTTGCCAGCTCTAATTCTTTTAACCTAATATGAAATTCCATGTTTTCCTTTTCTCTTTGCATTTGCCTATCCTCTCTTTCCTTCTGCCATTGTCTTTCCCTCTTTTCACTTTCTTTTTGCATCTTCATCATTTCTACCTGAAACTGAACATGTCTTAACTCTAATTCCAACTTTTTAGCTGTGATTCCATTTTCAAAATTTCCAACCACTCCTGGGTAGAACTAAAAAAATTCTCTACTTTGATGATATTGTTATTGTTGTTGTTTTTGGTTTAACGCCATTTTTCAGCACAAGATAGGCTATACATGGTGTCCAGTATAAATGGCGGAGGAAGAACCCAGAAAATAATACTTGGGATTATAAAAAATTCCGAAACTAGGGGAATTTAAATCTCAAAAACAAAGTTTTCTGAAATATTTTAGCCAAAATTCTTATCCAGGATGAGCCCCCAATTTTCTGTTACGAGTCTATGCTCTAAAAATAAGTAACAGAAAAGAGTGAAGACAACAAGCTTTGTCAAATTTAACAAATAATTTATTTCCCTAGAATACAAAGTGAAAAATGAGAAAAAAGGACTTAACAGTTTTGCAAACTAAATCCAAACATAATCCAAGAATTAAAGACTTAAGTCATAGTAATAAAAAAAAATCCTGAATAAAACTCAGTTCAGGTCCTGAAGAGATTCAAAACTGATGGTGATGACATGTCTGTTATGGCCTGCGTTGTACTGATGTGTCAACAGTCTCTTGTTGAATCACAGAAATATTATTCCAGGTTTGAATTCAGTATAAATTCCAATGAATGTCTTTATCCAAGAATTTTATCAGAGCACTTTTGTATTTCCCGAGAAAATAATCACTTGAAATCAATAA
The DNA here is from genome assembly GCA_016617855.1 of Megalonaias nervosa. Taxonomy (NCBI): domain Eukaryota; kingdom Metazoa; phylum Mollusca; class Bivalvia; order Unionida; family Unionidae; genus Megalonaias; species Megalonaias nervosa. Next base: position 29,791 of record JAECUM010014176.1, on the reverse strand, counting down.
TTTGAAGAAAATAAAATTCAGCCCAAACTGGTCACAACATAATACAATTTAAAGTGCCAGATGTTAAAGCACAACTGGTAAAATTCTGATAGTCACAAGGTAATATAGTTCTCTGTTTGACTTCAGGTCACAAATTAGCATTTTCTTAAAACAACCATTACCTAATGGAAAATAACTTCCTAGCATGATTAATGAGCCTTGTTTATTTTAAACAAAATACCCTATAAAATTTACTTTGGAATCCCCAAAACCCTGACCCAAATCAACATGTTTACCTGCATAATAATTTGATCAATGAACTCATACCCATAGAGGACAATGAAGCTATTATTAGTTGTTTACATCAATGAAATAAAAAAATAAAAAAATGTCAATCAGGTCAAACAGAACTGAACTCAATTTTGGACAAGGTCAAGTCCAGTAAACAATGTTACATTACAATAACATGTAATGGAATTTAAAAAAATTTAAAACTAACGAACAAACAATTAAATCAAATATATATGACAGCTTTGATCAAGCTCATACAAGCACTTACTTTCCAGTCTTCAGTTGTAATAAACTCTCACCAGAGGGAGAGCAGACTGGTCAGCTTTTTATATTTTTATTATATTTGGTTTAGTATGAGTTTAATTTTGAGAAATCAGTTAACCAGTGGATTTTTAAAGATTTTTTCAACCCCTGCATAATCATCTGCTTCATCTTGCTATTTTCATGTAGTGTGTGTGTGTGTGTGTGTGTGTGTGTGTGTGTGTGTGTGTGTGTGCATTTTACAAGTCTGCACAATAATGTCTGTATGGTGTTAATTAAAGTAAATTACTAGTCTTAGAGCTTGAGCAATAAATAACATTTTTTAAATATATTTAACTGAAATGGGCATTTCAAAAATACAGTATTTAAAGGATGTATAATAAATACATATAAATGGGTTTGTATAATAAATACATGTAAGTAGTTATTCATTTATTGAAATCAGATTTTTTCATATATATTTCTAAGACTTAAAGATTAACTAATTCTAATAATATGCTTCATCACTATGTACTGAGTGTCCCATCTTTTAGGACTTTAGTTAATGGTCCTGGACTCTTTGGTTTCAAATTGGGTCTTCAGTTTCATGTACTAGAACTCAAAGTTACATTACACCTGGCATTGGCATATGCCTCTTTTTCATGCTACAATCATCAAACTAGACAATTATATACACAACCTTACAACAAAAGATCACTGTGACCGGCATTTCACACTGGACTAGCTTGTGTTAAGCTTTTGCATTTACCTCATTACTAGTCTTTTTTTGACCCTCGTATATCATACTGTTATACCTGGAATCATGAAACTTGAATGGATGTATCTTGACGAGTACTACATTCTGATCACAGTTGTAGGTCACTGTGATCCATATTCATGTATCACTGACTTAGGTTAAAAATTCTGTGTTTATTGTTCATGCTGGAATCATTAAACTAGATGACCATATACATCTCTCTTAGTTTCATATCCACACAAAATAGGTCACTGTGACCTGTAATTCACATTTTACTGGATTATGTTACATTTTTGCATATAGGTCATGACCACATAGGTTTTGTTGCATGCTCTCCTATCTAGAATCATGAAACTTACTGAGGAGATCCTTTTTGATAAGCAGTACTCCTTCATTTAATTTATAGGTCATCATGATCCATATTTTATGCTTGACTGTCTTGGGTTAAACGTTGATGTTGATTTCACAGGCATTGTTCATGCTAGAATCATGAAGTTGATGATGATACACATCTGTGTTACTACCACACCCTTATTGTAAATGAAGCTTATCATGACCAATATTTCATATTTTACTGGCTTTAGTAAAAGTAGGTCTCTATGACCTTATGCCCCCCCCCTTTTTATTTTCAACTTTATTTTGAGAGGGAGGGGGAATATGCCAGTTTACTGAATCCTACAAGACTATAGTGCCAATTAAAAGTTAACTTTTTTATTTTTAAAAAGATTAAATGTTAAAATCTAAAGAGAAAAAAATTGTACAAAAGATGTAATTAGAAAGGGGATCAGAATTGATCTGAATGTATTTTCTGCATCATTGTTTATTTGCCTCTAAAGACTACAAAAAGCTTCAAAGAAGTGCACTTTATATTTATTATTGCTTGTGGAATGTTTATAATTAATGAGGAATATTAATTAATATTAATATTATTATATTTATATAGTATTCATCATCCTGATAAATATTTTATGAATAATGTTGGATCAGCATTTTTTTTAGATTACCAAAGAGAAGTATTTTCAAAAAGAAAAATGTCATTTTAAAAGTGAATTTTAGTATTGAAAGTCAGTATTGTACTAGTAATGTCATAAGATATCAGAATATGATTTATTGTGCTGTTGTATGGGCATATATACCCATGTCATTGGTGTCATGATATCTAGATTTCAGTCATATAATCTTCTATCCAAACATATAATGAGTGATCCAGAGATAAATGCAAAACTGGTCGCCATGGTTGACCATGGTCATAGGCCAGAAGAACCTAATGGGATAGTCTGTTGTCTGTCATTAATCTGTTATTTGTCATCAATCTGTCCATTATCACAAATTTGTTATCACTACTCCTTCTTTCTCCAAACACCTTGCAGGATTGCCATGAAACTTTACACACGCATTCATGCCATGGTCTACTTGGTCCTAAATCAAAATTGTGCCACTCTGACACAATTTTGTATCTTCTCTTAGTATGGCCATCATAATAGTCGTCTTGAAAATCTTATTATCAATACACCTTCTGAATATATGGTCATATAAACACGAGGTTTTCTCTAAAAGACTTATCATGATGTTCTAAATGAAAATGGTGACACTTGGACATACAATGTGGCCACCACAGTGGCCATCATGAAAATCTTGTTATAATTACTCCTCCTGAATGGGAAGTCATACGGTAATGGGGTTTTCATCAGAACACTTTCTTTGCTATGCAGTTGGCTCTAAATGAATATGGTACTTGTCTGATGGCCAGATGGCCCAACATTGGCCATCTTGAAAATCACTACTTCTCCTGAAAGCATGCTCCTATCAACATGGGTTTTTTTCTAAATGACTTCTTATGATGTCTAGTTGGTCCCAAATAAAAATGGTACCAGTCTGATTTCTAGTATGACTGTCCATCTTGAAATCACTACTTATGATGTCTTGTTGGTTCCCAATAAAAATGATACCAGTCTGATTTCTAGTATGACTGGCCATCTTGAAAATCACTACTTATGATGTCTAGTTGGTCCCAAATAAAAATGGTACCAGTCTGATTTCTAGTATGACTGGCCATCTTGAAATCACTACTTATGATGTCTTGTTGGTCCCAATAAAAATGGTACCAGTCTGATTTCTAGTATGACTGGCCATCTTGAAAATCACTACTTATGATGTCTAGTTGGTCCCCAGTAAAAATGGTACCAGTCTGATTTCTAGCATGACTGGCCATCTTGAAAATCACTACTTATGATGTCTAGTTGGTCCCCAATAAAAATGGTACCAGTCTGATTTCTAGTATGGCTGGCCATCTTGAAAATCTTACTATGACTACTTCGCCTAGACGACTGGTCAAATCTGTATTGTGCTTTCACCTAGATGACTGGTCAGATCTGTATTGTTCTTTCACCTAGATGACTGGTCAAATCTGTATTGTGCTTTCACCTAGATGACTGGTCAAATCTGTATTGTGCTTTCACCAAAGGACTTTGTTTGCTATCTAGTTGGTACAAAATAGAAATGTTGTCAGTCTGATTATCAAATATGGTATCAATCTTGAAAACCTTTTCATCATTGATTCTCTGTTGGTCTTAAATGGAAATAGTGCTTAGTTGAATTCCGGTATGTCCTCCACAGCAGCTAATTTGAAAATCATTATTGCAGAAGAATATCAAAGATGTTTTCAACACTCTGGAGTTTAAAGAAAGAAGTGATCTTACCTTGAATTCCTGTAAGTTCTTTTCAGTCAGGAGAGTGTCAATCCCTTTGAGGGACCCTTGCTAAAATTAGTCTGCCCCTCAAACTGTATTATATTGGAAGTGTCAGCTCAAACCTGAAATATTCAAGTGTCTTTTTTTGTTTTACTTTAGATCATTAGGTCACATTATTGTAAAGATTTTACTTATTTTTACTCAGTAATTTTGACTGATTTTTTTTAGTTTTGTTGTATAATACTGTATCCAGGAAACTTCTTTCATCCACTTAATTGATAATTAATTACTTCTTCCTTACTTAATTACTTACTTAATTACTCAATTAATTGATTAAATTAATATACCTTAATTGAGCTGTTATATACCATATATACATGCCTTTAAGTTGAAGCCAACAGCAGACTGCACATACCCAGACATGTGTCAGCATGTCTTAGTCTATCCAGACATAATGTGTCAGCAGGTCAGAGTCTGTCCAAACATGTGTCAGACAATCTGCCAGCAGATCTAGGTCTGACCAGACATGTGTCAGCAGGTCTAGGTCTGTTCATATATGTGTCAGCAGGTCTGGGTCTATCCAGACATAATGTGTCAGCAGGTCAGGGTCTATCCAGACACAATGTGTCAGCATGTCTGGGTCTATCCAGACATAATGTGTCAGCAGGTCTGGGTCTGTGTAGACATAATGTGTCAGCAAGTGTGGGTCTGTCCAGACATAATCTGCCAGCATGTCTGGGCCTGTCCATATATAATCTCCCAGCAGGTCTAGGTCTGTCCAGACATGTGTCAGCAGGTCAGGGTCTATCCAAATAAAATGTGTCAGCAGGTGTGGATCTATCCAGACATAATGTGTCAGCAGGTCAGGGTCTGTCAAGATATAATGTGTCATTAAGTCTGGGTCTGTCCAGACATAATGTGTCAGCAGGTCAGGGTCTATCAAGATATAATGTGTCATTAAGTCTGGGTCTGTCCAGACATAATCTGCCAGCAGGTCTGGTCTATCCAGACATAATGTGTCAGCAGGTCTGGGTCTATCCAGACATAATGTGTCAGCAAGTCAGGGTCTATCAAGATATAATGTGTCATTAAGTCTGGGTCTGTCCAGACATAATCTGCCAGCAGGTCAGGGTCTCTCCAGACATAATGTGTCAGCAGGTCTGGTCTATCCAGACATAATGTGTCAGCAAGTAAGGGTCTATCAAGATATAATGTGTCATTAAGTCTGGGTCTGTCCAGACATAATCTGCCAGCAGGTCTGGTCTATCCAGACATAATGTGTCAGCAGGTCTGGTCTATCCAGACATAATGTGTCAGCAGGTCTGGGTCTATCCAGACATAATGTGTCAGCAAGTCTGGGTCTGTCTGGATATAATCTGTGAGCAGGTCTGGGTTGATGCAGTTAGTTAGAAGGATTGATACAACAAAACATTTTTTGTTTTGAAGTTGGACTTGACTTATAAGCATGTCTGTACATTATGTACAATTTTATGATGGATTTAAAAATCAAAACAATTGTAACAGATGAAATAAAAATGAATATTGATATAAATATTGTGATTTTATTCATATTTTAAACATTTTTCAAAGTTGTCACAAATTGTTATGATATTAGGATGATTATTAAACTTTAAGAAATATATACATGATAAATTGAATATAATTTTAATATTACTGTTTGTATCCGTCAGTTTGTATGCTTGTATGTGTTTAGTCTCCTTTCTGCACCTGATATTATTCCTTGAGTATATGTCTAAAATTGATTAAAAGACATAAATAAAATGTTTTTTTATTTTTATATTTAAGGTGTATTATGTTAGGAGAATTTAAAGCTTTACTCATTATGAATATTTCATCATCTTCAGCATTTTTAATTGCTACTTATTTTAAATTATCAATAACCTTCAGGATATTTCATGAATGGCATGTTAGTAAGAGCATCCTGAAGTTAAAATATCAAGAAAATAAATTGTAATCATTAGTTTAGAAAAAGAAAATTTGTTTTGGACAAAAATATATCAGAGGAAGAAATTGAAGAATTTAAAATCAATCCTTGTCGCAGTTTGATGTTAACATTAAATTTACTGTAAATATTCTGCAGAAGATGGACCTACCTCTTTGTGTTTGTTCTACCAGTATGGCTGGTAAATTCTGAGATTGTATATTGTATTGAGCTAAGCACCAATACAGAGGCAGTGGGTTTCTTAACATGATTTTGCATACACAAAAATAAAGTCTTATGTAGGAATATTTTGGTTTAATCCATCAGCACTAGTTGCTTAATAAGAGTTAAGTTTGGTAAAGTCTAAATAGAACCAAAATGATGTAATATTTCCACATTGACAGGTAGACAAATGTCACCCACCTCCTTCCTTTTTCTCCCATTGGTATTGGTTTGAGTTATCTCCCATGGTAATTAATGTGTATGTGTTACATGTATGTACATTTGACTGTTATTTTTCTACTTGCAGCCATAAATAGAAGGCCATTTGGTCTCTACCTGAAGGTCTATAATAATCCAAGTGTTGATATTGGCAATGTTTTACCTACAGGTCTACAAGACTCAAAGAATGTTCTTGTTGGTGCTGTTTTTATTGATCATAGAACTTTGGGGGGGGGGGGCCCATGCTATACTTATTTGAATGAAATATATAGTGTTTCCCTCTTATCCAGTTGAGATATCTTTTGAAAATTTCATTTTGCTTGATAATGTTTGAACAATATAATGGATTCAAACCAAATTTAGAATGAAGCTTTACATTAAAAAGATATAGGCCAGGTTCAGTATTCATCATTTTCCAAGAACGGAGTTATGCCCCAAGTTTAGCTTTAAACATTGTCCATCAATTTGCATAGAAATGTTGTTTCCAGTCAGTAAATTTAAAGTCTTCATGAATTCAAACCAAATCAGGCTTTACATTAAATTACATTAATTTTCACTGTTTTTCAACCAGATTTAATAGATTTGTGGTCCCAGTTTGATGAGGAACATTGCTTTTCATATGCAGAAGAATTTTTGTCCATTCAGTACAGATTGAATGTACCAATGTACCACAGATTGAATGTACCAATGTACCACAGATTGAATGTACCAATGTACCACAGATTGAATGTACCAGACCAAATTTACATTTAGATATGTCAGATACAGTTTTCCATTTTTTCTGATGAAATTTCTGTATAGTTATTATTACCCCCATTTTTAGCAGTACTGGTCACGGACCAGAAGTGCTCATGAATTGGCCTTTTGTCAATCATCGCAAAAGTGTTGCACATAGATTGCATCATGCCAGGATTACATGTAGTATTTTTAGCTATTAACCAATTTTATACTTATAACTTATTGAAAATTATGAAATACACTTCTCAAGAACAATTTACTTTATTCTTAGATGAAATAATTCCGGGTATGTTTTTCATTTTCTGTATCTTTGTCTTTATATATATATATATATATATATATATATATATATATATATATATATATATATTTCATATTCAGTCAGTTGTTTTTAAAATCATTTGCACCGGTTTTGATGCTGTCCATTTTTTTGACTTTTTCTGCAATCTGAATTATTGTCTATATCTATTAGGTGCTACTTAAATAATAAAATTCAGTGCTTTTATGAAGCAAATCAATTAAAACATCAAATTTTTTTTCAAAATAATGCTGCATCTGTTAACATTACTTTGTTGCTTGATTGTCTCTTAGTTCTGGAATCTGTTAACATTGGTTTGTTGCTTGTCTGTCTCATAACATTTTGATTCCATCTTTTAACATTGCTTTGTTGCTTGTCTGCCCCATAGCATTGGAGTCCATTGTGAAATGTGCTATATATATAATACTTAGTGTGGCTAAGTACATGAAAACCCCAGGGAAAAACCATGACGCTATTAATAGTTTAAATCTGATACACAAACAGAGGGGGAGCCATTTTTCTACCCATGAAAATGATTATTATTAAAAAAAATTTAAGTGAACACCTTGCATGTACACATTGGCATAAGTTTTGTGTTCTTTGTGTCACTAAATGCCACATATATATATATATATATATATATATATATATATATATATATATATATATATATATATATATATATATGAGTCAGAGCTGAGATATGAATAAACTTGTCATAAAAATGGAATGGATAGTGAATCTGCATCAACAAAAATGCCTGTCTGTTTTTCGAGTGGCAGCATGAATGACACTATTATCATTATGATTGGCTGTCACATTACAACAGAGGTACCTGGGATTTGGAAATACCACAATGAACTATTGTAGAGAATAAAAGAATCTATCATATTCACTAATGTGTGATTGGAAAATCCCATGGAAAGATCAGGCCTTGCTGACTTCCAGTCCACAAAGTCTGATCATGATGGTGGGAATTCCGAATCCAGTGCTAGTGGGATTTCCCTATTGCACACCAGTGTACATTAAGAACTTTTTTTTTCTTACCCAAAAAGGATGTAGGGAAATAACATCCAAAGATCAGACTTTGCTGAGTTCCAGTCCACAAAGTCTGATCATGATGATTGGATTTAGCCATCCAACACCATGAGATTTCCCTATTGCAGAGCAGTGGGATTTCCCCATCCCATGCCTGTGCATATGATGAATTATTTTTCTCTTGGTTCTTACTCAGAAATAATGTAGTGAAATCCTATGGAATGATCAGCTTTGCTGACTTCTAGTCTACAAATTCTGATCATGGTTGTGGGATTTCCCTATCTCTCAGCAATGTAATTTCCCTGTTCAACACTAGTGGTATTACCGTATTGCAGAGCAGTGGGATTTCCCCATCCAACACCAGTGAAATTTTCCTATCCCATGCAAGTGCATATGAGGGATTATTTTCTCTTGGTTCTTACCCAGAAATAATGTACGGAAATCTCATGGAATGATCAGGCTTTGCTGACTTCCAGTCCACAAATTCTGATCATGATGGTGGGATTTCATTATCACTCAGCAGTAGTAGGATTTCCCTTTTTAACACTAGTGGGATTTCCCTATCCCATGCCTGTGAATATGAGGGAAAATGAAGTCTAGTTTACAAGAAAAGAATACATGTACTCCAACTGGAGACTTTTACATAGTCATAATTGTACATTTTACCGTTTGTAAAGAGTTATTTATTTTATCGGTTTTGATTTAAAACAAGACGGCTTCAATCCCTTCTGTAGAGGACTAGATATTGAAAATGTTTGTCATATTTTGTCTCTGATTCAATGCTTTACATTTTTTAAAAATCATTACTTGTCTAGTAGACAAAAGGATCAACGTTTGTGGCTATAATTGTTAAAGTGATCATCAATACCATCCTGTCACTTTTCAGGACCCGAAGGTGCAATATGATAAGTTTACGTTAGTTGAAATAGGTTTATATCAGATAATTTATTCTCATTTTAGAATAATAAATGATGATAAATAATAAAAATTACATGTATGTACAGTGTATGCATACATGTATGTATATAGTTTAGTTAAAGTTAAGCTCTAAATATGTAAAGGTGAAGAAAATTGTAAAGAAAATGTTTTAATAGGGTCAACTTTTCATCATAAAGATTACTTTACACAGGAGTTTCTGCTTGATAATAACGTTATAATGGCTGCAAGTGACTATTGAAAGGTTTGTTACGTCAAGCTTTGTAATTGTTGATTAAATTTCTGTGTGTATTTATATCCAGATGTTACTGTTTACTCTAGTATTTGAGAGCATAAATTTGCTTGTGGCAGATATAAAGTTCATTTGTAGTAATAAAGAAATACATATGTGTTTGGAGTATTGCCTTTTTGTTCAGTCCGTCTCAGGTCACGTACATGCATAAGTAAGCAGGTATCTTAAAGGTGGATGTGTAGTGACACAGTCGCTACAGGAAGGTAAAGAGGAAAGAACTTTCCATTTTAAAGGTCTATATATCATCATTAGAAGGTAAGTTACATATCATATGGATGGTCCTATCTTCAAGGTCAAGGTGAAGGTCATGGCTCAGTATTTTATGTTATCCATCAAGCTTTCTCTTCTGCTCTACTATATAAAAAATCCATTCAAGAGAATGGGATGAAATTTGGTGTGCATATGCATCATTAATAAAAGGTGTGTGCCACATCGAGCATGGGATGAAATTTGGTGTGCATATACATCATTAATAAAAGGTGTGTGCCACATCGAGCATTATAAGTTTAGGGTTAAGGTCACAGCTTTGTAATTTCAGTTTTCCGTCACACTTTCCCTTCTTCATTATAGCTGTAACAGATATAACATGGAATACTTAGACATGACCTGTAAAATTTATATCAAGCACTACATTGAAGGTCAAGGTTACAATGCTATTTGTTTGCCATTTTTACTTTCCTTTCCTGTCTCTGACTTTACAGCCTTGAGAGATTAAAGTATAATACTTGGTATACGTATATATCATCATTAAAAGTTCTGTCTTGAAGGTCAAAGTCATGATACTAGAAGTTTGCCATCTTTACTCTCCTTTCTAGGCTATAACTTTACAGCCTTATGAGATTATATATATATGGTGTATGTATGCATATATATATATATATATATATATATATATAATCATAAAAAGTTCTATCTTGAAGGTCAGGGTCATGATACTATAAGTTTGCCATATTTACTTTCCACGCCATGCTCTGACTTTACAGCCATGATATATCATCATTGGAGGTTTTATCTTGAAGGTCAAGATCATAACTCAATAATATATAAGTTTGCCGCCATCTTTCCTTTCCACTTGATAACTTTACAGCCATGAGAGATTAAGGTATGGTACAAGGCATATGTATATCATCATTAGAAGTTACTTGGTATATGGGGACCACTCCTGTGGCCTAGTCATTGGAGCATCTGCCTCGGATGCAGTAGGTCGCAGATTCGATCCCCAGCTGAGTTATACCAAAGACTTATAAAATTCATACTTGCATTTGCCTTCTTTGACACTCAGCATTAAGAGGTTAGAGTTAGGACTGGTTGGTCTGGTGTCAGGATAATGTGACTGGGTAGGACATGATGCTACATGTCTGTGGCATGATGTCCCAGTGCTAGATATCACTATAAACTGCCATACTGTAGGCATCACAGCTATATGACTGAACATTTTTTAAAGCTGCTTTAAAAATCCAAATCACACACAATTACTTAGTATAGGTATATATCATCATTAGAAGTTCAAACATGAAGGTCAAGGTCATGACTTATTACAAGTTTGCCATCTCTACTTTACCTTGGAAGATTAAGGTATCATACTTTGTGTATATATGTATCATCATTAGAAGATATGTTGTAAATAATTTTGGAGTTTTCCATCCTCAAGGTCAAGGTCATAGCCATATATTTTTAGTTTAAGGATCCAACTTGATATAACATGTACTAATAATGAAATCTGATTCCAGTACTTTGATTTCCATGTAATAATAATCATCCTTTGTGGTGCGATATTAAGTGCAATTAGACAAAAATGTACATTTTTTAACATTAACTTAAGAAGGACCAATATAGTAAAAATTCTTGAGTTATACAAAAATATCTTGAGTTATATAAAAATGTCTTGAGTTATACAAAAATTTCTTGAGTTATACAAAAATATCTTGAGTTATATAAAAATGTCTTTGAGTATACAAAAATGTCTTGAGTTATATAAAAATGTCTTGAGTTATACAAATATGTCTTGAACTATACAAAAGTGCAAAAAAAAGTTTAAATATTTGTGCAGGTATTTGTGATTTGAGGGTGGGAAAGGTTAGATGTACTGGAGCACTAATAATTTTACAAAACCATGGAACCAAAGTTCTAAATCTTCTGACTTTCATCCGTATGCTAATTGTTCAGTTTTGTTACATTATTAATTTCACAAACTTGAATCTATGTACAATACTTTTTTAAAATAAAATATTTACTTTTATTTTGATATCCTGTATTTAAATTCCTACTGACAAAATAGCATATGAACTCTTGGTGCGAGGCTATGTTATTAGGTGCAGACCAGGTAGTCTCCCTTTATGGCAGAATCCGGTTCAAGAACATGTTGCAGAGCACCTATTTGTTCATGGCTTGAAAAGTTTTTTAACTCTAATGAATGGAACCATGTGTAGTTTGTATGCCAAGCTAATGAAAAACTTATTTTTATTTTTTTTATTTATTAACATTAAATTGTATGGGAAATAAATTAGTTGTCAGATTCCTATTTGGGGTGGGGGTAGGGTGTGTATCCATGACAACCACTTATATTGCAGCATCTGTTTTCAATATAATTGGTTAATTTAAGAGTAATTATGGTAAAATGGCTCTTTTTTTTTAGTAATTTAGACCAGATTCTAGTGAAAAGGCAAGAATTACGGAAAACAACCATAGTTGTGTAATATGGACTGAAAACGGACGAATCGGGAAGCATACATTGGGATGAGTTGATTGTGCTATTTCCATTTAAACTGCACACAGATTTTCCCACATGATAACAAGAAGAATTATGCCTGACTTGATGCACCAATCTCTTCATGTAAGTTATTTGTGATAAGATGTTTGTGAACATTGACGATGATGTTTTTAAATCCATTCTAGAGAGAGATCACCGTAAAAACAGGGGACAATGTACAAAAGGTCATCAGTTTAATCGATCTTATTCAAGGTAAATCTTTGATACTCTTGTTACATTTAGCTGAGTTTCTTTCTAATATTATAGAAACTGCCTTTTGCATAATTCCTTTCCTGATATTTCTCGAAATTTTAATAAGAATGCTGTCTTTTTCCATCTGTTATGTTTATATGCTTTCAGTTTCTTGTAAAATGTCTAATCAATACAGTAGAACCTGTCTTGAAAGACCACCTCTTTTGCCAAAAGCTTATGGTCTCTCAAGACAGGTGGTCTCTCATAACATTGCTATATAATCAATAAATTTGTGTATTGAGAGTGTGGTCTCTCAAGACAGGTGGTCTCACGTGGCAGTGGTCTTTCAAGACAGGTTTTTACTGTAATATCCTTTTTCAATGTTTTATCATTGATATCTTTATCTTCTTTTCAGCTGCATAGAAACACTAACGTTTGCTTGCTCTTGGGAAGCCAGAAGCTTGGCTCAGTTTCATTATAGAATCTCTAGGGGCATTGTTGCTGTAATGTACTGTGCTGTGACAGTGTGCATGGAAAATTCCTCATGAATGTTACATTTTGAGGTAAACTTTGAAGAATTACTTTTTTTGCATTTTCAGACTTTTGTGTGTAAGCGTTGAGATATGTCCTCTGAATTGTTATTTTCACCAGCCTATAGTTGAAAAGCATTTGCATCACTGAGTCTGTACGTGTTGAGTTTACTATCCTAAATGTGCCAGTTTTCATGTTTTCATTTCACCAGTGCAAACATATGATTTAGTCTTGTAAAGGACATGGTCACCCTGATAACAGATCACTATGGCATATGACTTTATCTTACAAAAGGCATGATGATCCTGACAAGCTCAATAACAGATCACTATGGTATATGACTTTGTCTTGCAAAAGGCATGATCATCTTGACAAGCTCTATAACAGATCACTATGGCATATGACTTTATCTTGCAAAAGGCATGATCATCTTGACAAGGTAGGTAACAGATCACTTTGGCATATGACTTTACCTTGCACATGGCATGATCATCTTGACAAGCTAGATAACAGATCAGAATAGTATATGACTTTATCTTACAAAAGGCATGATCATCCTGACAGGCTAGATAACAGATCACTGTGATATATGACTTTGTCTTACAAAAGGCATGATCATCCTGACAAGCTAGATAACAGATCACTGACATATGACATTATCTTGCAAAAGGTATGATCATCCTGACAAGCTAGATAACAGATCGCTATGGCATATGGCTTAATCTTGCAAAGGGCATGATCATCCTGACAAGCTAGATAACAGATCACTATGGCATATGACTTAATCTTGCAAACAGCATAATCATCCAGATAACAGAGCACTAAGGCACATGACTTAGTCTTGCAAAGGGCATGATCATCCAGATAACAGAGCACTGTGGCACATGATTTAGTCTTGCAAAAGGCATGATCATCCAGATAACAGAGCACTATGGCATCTACTGCCCTCATTATCACAGAAGTATCCCCACAGTATTTCTGAAAGGCACTTTATACTCTCTATGACAACACTTGCTTAGGTCTGTTGCAGAATTATTTCTCATCCTCATGCATTTAACTTTGTGACTTTCCTGGCATCACATTTGTAAGTGTATTAGACTAATTACTGATGTCTACCTTTCTAGTCTCCCATCACACATGTTCTCTTGTGTTCTGTGAACACAGTTCTTTATTTTCTTGATCTGTACCAGCCTGTATGTACCCTTTGCAACAGACCTGACATGAAAATTATGACTATATTACCCTTTATGTTACACAGAATCATACATTTATTATATTTTATGTTGCTGGGTGCTATTTAAATGCATTCATTTCTTATTTACAGCTCTCTGTCTCGGTATTTGTTTTCTTTGGATAGGTTACCTTCCCTAGTCCATTGTTTGAGAATCAGCTCTTAGTAACAAAATCTGAACTTCAACACTCAAATGGCATTTCTATTTTATTATATTACAGTAATGAATCATGCAAAAGGACCAGCCTCTCAGAATATATGGAATTTGTACACTTATTTTGTCTGCTAATTCTTTTTAATGAAATTTTACCGTTAATCATTATTCTATTATACCTTTACATTACTTTCCTCTATGAATTATGTAATGTATTAGGATGCCAATTTGACTGATAATTTTTTCTTTGTAACAATGAATCATGATGAATTTATATTTAGCTCTTTTGTTTGGAGTCAATGGCATGCAGATCAAACTCTAAATCTTAGTTACCCTTAGGAATTTGTATTGCACCAAAACTTCCACTTTCTCAGTACCAGAGTGTGAACTCAGTACCAGTGTGTGAAGTTAGTACCAGTGTGTGAACCCAGTTCCAATGTGTGAACTCAGTTACAGAGTTGGAACTCAGTACTAGAGTGTGAACTTAGCACCAGTGTGTGAATTCAGCACCAGTTTGTGAACTCAGTACCAGTGTGAACTCAGTACTAGTATGTGAACTCAGTACCAGTATGTGAACTCGGTACCAGTGTGTGAACTTGGTAACAGAATGTGAACTCAGTTGTGAATTCAGTACCAGAGTGTGTAATCAGTACCAGTCTGTGAACTCAGTACCAGAGTGTGAACTCAGTGCAAGTGTGTGAACTCAGTAACCGTGTGTGAACTCAGTAACTGAGTGTGAACTCAGTGCAAGAGTGTGAATTCAGTACCAGTATGAACTCAGTTCAATAGTGTGAATTCAGTACCAGAGTGTGAACTCAATACCAGTGTTTCAACTCAGAACCAAAGTGTGAACTCAGTTCTAGAGTGTGAATTTAGTACTAGAGTGGGAACTGAGAGCATGAACTCAGTACCAGAGTGTGAACTCAGTCTTTTTCTGACAAGACTTTACATTTCCTCTGAAAGTCTTTTATATTATAGTGTTTTTTGTGACATTCCTGTCTACAGACTTCTCACATGTTACACCCTTGTTATGAGGAATATTTTCTGTGCTGAAGTGAAACTTTCTCCTATTAAGACAGCCTTTGGTTTTTCTCTTTACTGTTGACATTTTTGGCACTGTAGTTTAGGCTTTCAGATTTAGAGTGTGAATTCGGTATTTATGCTGTTATAACTTCACTCTGCACTGTTCATATGGTGCCTATTTATGCTGTTATAACTACACTCTGCACTGTTCATACGGTGCCTATTTATGCTGTTATAACTACACTCTGCACTGTTCATATGGTGCCTATTTATGCTGTTATAACTACACTCTGCACTGTTCATACAGTGCCTATTTATGCTGTTATAACTACACTCTGCACTGTTCATAACATTTCTTTGCATTAGTGGAAGCTAGTATCAGCTTACGGTCTGGCCAGTCTAAAATTTGGCTTCTGCATTTATCAATTTTGCATCTGACAAATGATGAAAATTAAAATGAACCTTTTATGTGAAATAAACACTTCTTAATATATGATTCAAGAAAAACAGTCTCTTATTAAGGAAATTGTAGGAAAGTAAATTATGATCCTAATACAAGAAATGAATGAAATCAGAGGGTTGTGTGATGTGATCCCTGTTATTACATAATGCTTATAGGTTGATATTTCATGCATTCACATCTGAATGGCAGACACAAAGGAAACACAATAAAAACATGAGACAAACTTGAAATCACAGCATTTATTCAGTTATCTACATTTATAATATATGATGTTAGACATGCGTGAAATAGAACATTATTCATATCATCAATAGGCATTACATAAGTGTTCATTATTATTATTTATTGTACTTGGAATATTGCCCAAGTTAGTATAGTACATATTTGACATTTAAGCTTGTCAATACACAAAAATTCCAAAAATTTATGTTCGGTATTTGGGTGGGCATGGTGTGTGTAACCATGACAACTTTGTGCATCACTGCATTCCTGTCCATAGCATTAATTGATTTATGAGAAATTGCAATACTACAGATCGTTTTTGGAGTAATTTTTGGCAGACAGAAATAAAAATGCAAGTAATTATGGAAAACAAGCCTCCTGAAGTATTACATCTGCCCAGTAGGTACTGCTGTCTGGATTAATTGTCACATTTTTTACATTCATGTGAGACAGAAGTTATAATAGATCATCCATGTGAGACAGAAGCGTAAGTTACAATAGACCCTCTATTGATTACAATTTATCCAGACCAATAGCCTTTGGAACAGTTATATTTGCACTACATGTATAGCTAACAACTCCTTGACATGTATGAAGTTGACCACAGGTGCAGAGTTTGGATTTGGTCTCTACATTATTTGCGTTGTTATTTTTAGTTATATTGTCTAGGAGCACTGAGTTGCAGGGTGGAACAGTGTTTTCCCAACTCGTAAATTCATTTTTATTTTTATGGATCACCATTTTGAATTTAAAATATGTAGTTCTGGTATCATCATGCACTTCTTCTTTACTGTATATGCTCTTGTCACAGGACTTGACTTGACATTTATCAATGTATTGCCTTTTTTGTCACAGGACCTGACTTGACATTTATCAATGTATTGTCTTTTTTGTCACAGGACCTGACTTGACATTTATTAATGTATTACCTTTTTTGTCACAAAGAATCTAACATCTCTCATGTTATGTTGCATGGTGCTTTTAAATGGTGTAATTTCTAATTTACAACTTTCTGTGCCCAGATATCAGCTGGAATGGATAGGTTACCTCCCCTAGACTGCCTGTGTGAAACTTTAAGACTTAAAATCGTACGTGAAATTTGCATTTTTTAAAATTAAAAAATTAAATTAGCCACTGTGTAAAGGCTCCTGTCTCTCAGAATAAATGATTTGTATTTTGTATGTCATTTTTCGTATTAT
Source organism: Megalonaias nervosa (assembly GCA_016617855.1). Taxonomy (NCBI): domain Eukaryota; kingdom Metazoa; phylum Mollusca; class Bivalvia; order Unionida; family Unionidae; genus Megalonaias; species Megalonaias nervosa. Next base: position 12,385 of record JAECUM010014176.1, on the reverse strand, counting down.
TCATATAATTTTGCCTTGCATTACTTTGTTACATGAGTCATAAAAAATTAAATGAATCCTTATGCCATTTTGTAAGCTTAAATAATGATGAATTTCTATGTATACCTTCTGTATTCGGAGTCCCTGTTATTCAGATCAACCAATACATCTTTGGTGTTAGTTAACCTTAGAAACTATATATGTAGAATTATTTTTAGGAGAAATGAAAATCAACGACATGATGTGATAGTCGAGAGTTCTCTGCAAAACTTTGCAGAAATTATGAAATCGGGAGGTAGGTGTGGAAGGACCCCAAAAATCGGGATTTTTTTGTTTTCTTCTCCGGCGTGAGAATTGACAGGTATGCGTAGAAACTTGTACTACACCAAGCTTCCTCTTTGTCAGCAGCAGGGTCTGAAGCTGTTTTGTTTTTTCAACAAGATTGTATTTTCCTTCAAAAAGCCTTTGGGGCCCCGAGTGGCCAAGTGGTCTAAAGCTCTCACCGTTACGTAAACTGCCATATCATCTCTGTCTGCGTGGGTTCTAGTCTCGGGCTCGGCCAATGTGGGTACATGAGAAAGCTTGCCCGTAGCTTCTCGTGGGTCGGTGGTTCTTTCCGGGGTTTTCCCGGGTTCTTCCTCCACCTTTTAGTCTATCTTGTGCTGAAAAATGGCGTTAAACCCTATAACAACAACAAAAAGCATTTTTATCCTGTTTTCGTGATATCCTTTTGTACATTTATTCTCACTTGTTACACCCTTATGATGAGATGAGAAATATTTCCTGCTTTGAAATGAAATAGATATATATACTTGTAAAAATGAAAAAGTTTCATAAATGATACTGAACTAAGCAAAGATTGAAAAAAATATCCCCTGAAAATATAAAATCGCTGACTGTAAAATATATGTCTTTAAAACATTTTCAACTGCTGTTACTGCCATACATGGTCTGGTTGTCAAATATTTGTAAGTTATCAAAGCAACTCGTTTCATTGATCGGTCCTTCCATATTTCCTACGATGCACAAATAAAACAAACCCCGAACAGAAGCAAGGTTTCTTTCTGCTTAAATTTGCTCTGGTGTTAATATGAGTGGGAACTTACCCGTGATCACTCATGCCATCTGTGATTGCACTCCCTGTATCAAGTTAGTATTTGTTATCAAGACTAGGTCTAAAATGATATTCGCTTTGATATTTGTTCCAAATAACGTTGATCACTCATGCCATCTGTGATTGCATTCCCTGTATCAAGTTAGTATTTGTTATCAAGACTAGGTCTAAAATGATATTCGCGTTGATATTTGTTCCAAATAACGTTGATCACTCATGCCATCTGTGATTGCACTCCCTGTATCAAGTTAGTATTTGTTATCAAGACTAGGTCTAAAATGATATTCGCTTTGATATTTGTTCCAAATAACGTTGATCACTCATGCCATCTGTGATTGCACTCCCTGTATCAAGTTAGTATTTGTTATCAAGACTAGGTCTCCAAATAACGTTGCCAGCATTCCTCTACCACATTTAGCCAGTCTGTATTTATTTGACGATCATATGATATTTGTTCCAAATAACGTTGCCAGCATTCCTCTACCACATTTAGCCAGTCTGTATTTATTTGACGATCATATGATATTTGTTCCAAATAACGTTGCCAGCATTCCTCTACCACATTTAGCCAGTCTGTATTTATTTGACGATCATATGATATTTGTTCCAAATAACGTTGCCAGCATTCCTCTACCACATTTAGCCAGTCTGTATTTATTTGACGATCATATGATATTTGTTCCAAATAACGTTGCCAGCATTCCTCTACCACATTTAGCCAGTCTGTATTTTTTTGACGATCATAGCTAGGGTTCGGTTTGATTGTGTTTCCTCATTGGTTACTGAACTTCCATTTTATTGTCCAGAATGTTAAAGTCTCCTTGGTGTATGATGTTTGGTTGTGCACTGCTATGTGTTATACTATCTAGTGATCTGTCCAAACTTAAAATGATGTTTGGCGGTGCGCTGTTTTGTGTTATACTATCTAGTGATCCGTCCAAATTTTCAGTGTTTGGTAGTGTGCTGCTGTGTTTTCCTATCTGGATATCTGTCCAAATTTTCAATGATGTTTGGCAGCGTGCTGTTATGTGTTATCCTATCTAGTGATCTGTCCGAATTTTCAATGATGTAACTATTCCTGTTTTCTGGTATGATGTATCCAGTATTTAAGGGTCGACTTCCTTATATAGCAATTTCCCAGTCAGTGTATTAGGTGACTTCCCCAGATGAATGATACTCTTTGCTGACAAATTTTAGCATATCCCTCTATTCATAACCCTTTCCTGCGTGTATTTAGCATATCCCTCTGCATTTAGCATATCCCTCTATACATAACCCTTTCCTGACTGTATTTAGCATATCCTTCTATTCATAACTCTTTTCTTGCTGTATTTAGCATATCCCTCTATACATAACCCTTTCCTGACTGTATTTAGCATATCCCTCTATACATAACCCTTTCCTGACTGTATTTAGCATATCCCTCTATGCATAACCCTTTCCTGACTGTATTTAGCATATCCCTCTATTTATAACTCTTTCCTGACTCATTTTATCATATCCATCTATTCCTAACTCTTTCCTGGTTACAGTTAGCATATCCCTCTATAACTCTTTTCTGCCTGCATTTAGCATATCCCTCTATTCATAACCAGGGCCGACGAGGGGGGGGGAGGGGGCAACTGGGGATATATCCGAACAACACTTTTAATTTTTATAAAAGAAAAATTTTGTTTGAACAAGAACTAGGAGAGGTCCGGGTGTTTCTTACCCCAGGGCCCGACATAGCTCTCTAGGGCCCTGTTCATAACTCTTTCCTGGCTATATCTAGAATATCCCACTCTTCATACCATGGATTAAATTCTCTGTCCTTCATAGTTATCTCAAATATATTTGTATCTAACAAAATTAGAGTCGCTGAGTGACTGTAAATAATTACGGGGAAAAAATTAACGTAATTTTTCATCATAGGTCTACGTATGAGCAAACTGTACCCAATAATAGGCTAGAACCAAAATTCAGTTTCATCTTATTACTCCCCGACGCACAGGTACCGCGGTGTTCTACTGGAGAGATCTCATCGGGTCTTGCACAACGATTCTTGGCTCTATTTGTTCATCATTGCTGTACCGGCCGTTAGAACGATGGAGATAATGTCAGGGGACAATGGATCCTGCCTTTTTCCATCAGTCATATGTCAACCGAACATCCGTGTCTGTCGACAATTTCTAGGCAACGTTATATATTTTGTATTGACTAACCTATTTTGAACTCATTTTGTATTGTTTTATGCTGACAATATCTTCTTGGTCGTGGAAAGCTCATGTCATGTGACCGCTTCTGCAAGACTCGTGAATCGCGATTGATAAATGTCTTTAAAATCGTATATTGCATTAGGAGCATGTTTTTACTCGAACTTTTCACATTATTTTAAATAAGAATCTATCTTCACATCAATACTTGTCCTAAATTGTTGTGATGTTGTAAAATTGGTCGATTTCAAGTAGTTCATATTTCGAAACAAATCATTGTCGACACATCTAAACTACATGGAGTACGCAAATTAATCGTGTGATATTTTACATAGCTGTGTGTAATATTTTATATAGGTGTGTCTAATATTTTATATAGGTGTGTGTAATATTTTATATAGGTTTGTGTAATATTTTACATAGGTGTGTGTAATATTTTATATAGGTTTGTGTAATATTTTACATAGGTGTGTATAATATTTTATATAGGTTTGTGTAATATTTTATATAGGTGTGTGTAATATTTTATATAGGTGTGTGTAATATTTTATATAGGTTTGTGTAAGATTTTATACAGTTTTGTGTAATATTTTATATAGTTTTGACACCGGTAATTTCAATACTTTGTGGCATTATTTTGCTGTGTTATGGACTCGAACATCGGGCAAAGATTCCAAACAGTAAAAAATAACTGTAGTATATTCAGTCTATATTTTTTCTAATCTCTAAAACTTCAGATTTCAATCCATTCAGTTTAGCAGCGGCAGCAGGGGATCATAGATGAACAGCGTGAATGATACCTATGAGGTAGAAAACCCGACACTGTCAATGGGCTCCATTTTTTATTTTGCACCAAAGTATTTTCGATTGTGATTTTCAGCTTTTGACCTTCACCTTATGTTTCATGTAACTCGTAAACCTGGAAATATTTTAGAGGTAGAGATCATAATGTAAATAAATTTGTAAGATTTATGCACTTCTTGCAAGAAAGACTTTTAGAAGTCCTCTGTTAAGATTAACATTATCAAAGTGTACGCAGTTCTTAAAAAGTGAGAATTGAGAAGTACTCGTTTTAGACTAATATAATGCAAAATTGTACTTTGACGATATGCATATACAGTTCTTACAATAAAGAGCAGAGACGTCCTCTATTTAGAGTAATGTAATACAAATATACTCTGACGATTTGCATTTGCAGTTCTTACAAGAAATGGCAGAGAAGTCCTCTGTTCAGATTAATGTAATAAAAATGTACTTACACGATATACGACTCTTGTGACTAGAATTTCAAATGCTGTGGCTTTTTCATTTCCTAGTCCTCAGTTTGTGTGGATTTTGTGATTGCTACAAGTTATGAATCTACAGACCCAATGTAACATTATTGTCATATTAAGGTACTTACAATTTTATTGTTGAAAACCAAAATTGCGATTGCCACAAAAACTTTAGAAAACTAAGTGGTCATGTGTAACCTAATTACGTATATATATATATATATATATATATATATATATATATATATATATATATATATATATATATATATATATATATATATAACGGTGAAAGGTTACCGTAAAAATAGACTTTGAAGATACTGGTCTCGTGCTCTGTTGAGATGTTGCATCGTTGATGCACATTAATGGATTTGCAGTCAGTTCCACCGCTCGAAATATATAACCGATTGGCTATTGTGGTGAACACTTGATTCAGTTGAACTGTTGTGGAAACGATAAAACCTCGACTTTACATACGCTGTTATCTCAAGTTTGAAAAGAAATCAGCTCTCTGGTGGCTGTAGAAGACAATTAATCATTTAGAGAGACTAAAACGTCTTGAAAAGCCTGAGGATACAGAATAATCAAATAAAGGCAGACAATATTGATCCTTAGTTGGGTGTAGGAAAACACTTAAAAGTAATTATGTCAGAATCTTTTTTTTTTAAAGAATGTAAATCAAGTATGCACATAACTACGTGTTGAATGTCACTCTTGGGAATAACACATATAAGACAAGTCGATGCGAGATATCACTCCAGGGGGTATCCTTGTTAGACGAATCGATATGAAAATCTAGATAAACATAATTGGGCACGAAAAAGTCCACTTTGTTAATTAAATGTACTAAATATTCGATGAACTGTTCCATATTATACATATTAAAATATATATTTTTGTTTTCAGTTTCGTTGATGCACCAGTATTGGAAACGTTTTTGATTTTATCTTTGATTTCTCATATTATACCGTTTTATCTGCTCTTTGTATACAAACTATCTAATGGCATTTTATTTTACGTTTAATCTGAAAGTTTAAGTTACTAAAACAACATTGTTTCACTGTAAACGGTATACTTCTGACATCGTATAGCGAAAGCACGCACGTTCAAGAAGTCATACTTGTCCATGGGATCGTGCTTTCGGTATTTCCCTTCGTCCTTAATATGAAATCACTTTCCTCACGTGACCCATTTTGACCAATTGAAAAGAACAAACTAGTCAGAAGCGAGATGAATAAAAATTGTATCCTGCTCCACATCGACCAACATGTAGCTCAATTTTGCTTGCAATTTCATCATAAGTTATTTGATTCTTTTGTTTCCTCGTATTCTAATATATGTGTCAAAATATTCTTTGCAAAACAGTGACTGAGATTAAATACAGAATTGTGAGAAACCTGTATTTGTGGAAATCATCCAATTAAATATTGCTCTAAATTTTTATTTTTGGAAATCAGGAAACGAAATATTGATATGCCTTTTCATTTGTGAAAATCATCGAACAAAATATTGATGTTTTTATCGACCCTTCATTCTGTCATAAGAGATGGGTAGATAGTTGTTGGGGGGGGGGTAGCCTAGGGGTGTCCGATTCCCCCCCCCCCCAACCAGATCCGGCCCAGAGTATGGGTAGATAAGCATAACCTGTCAATGTAAGCTCGAATTAGCCTACTTTTTGACCAGTCAGCAGACATAAATCTTGAATATATACTATGGTAAGCAAGAGGTCAAAATATTCATCTCATAGTTGCTTAGCTAAGACTACAAGCTTGATTTAGTCTACATTTTCTTGGTTTTGCTTGGTTAGATAATCTTGCTTAACCTGGGGCCCCAAGTGGCCGAGTGGTCTAAAGAGCTCTCCGTTACGGATCACTGCCATCTCACCTCTGTCTGCGTGGGTTCGAGTCTAGGATTCGGCTAATATGGATATGTGAGAAAGCTGGCCAGTAGCTTCTCGTGGGTCGGTGGTTCTTTCCGGGGATTTCCCGGTTTCTTTCTCCACCATTAATACTAGCCGCCATGTATAGCCTATCGTGTGCTGAAAAATGGCGTTAAGCCCCACAACAACAACAACTTGCTTAACCTTAGCATTGACTAGGTTTTTATTATTTTTATTTTTATTTTATTTTTGAATTTTCTCGCTTCGATTGATAGATATTAAATGTTATTGATTTGACTTCGTTTTGTATAGCTGAGCGGGACCCCGGGTGACAGAGTGGTCTAAAGTTCTCTCCTTTTCCTATCGCTGCCATCTCACTTGCGTGCGCATGGTTTCAAGTTTCGGGCTTGGCCAATATGGGTATGTAAGATGTGTTGCCATATGCCTCCTGTGGGTCGATGGTTCTTACCGGGGTTTTCCGGTGTTCTTCCTCACGCACTTATCGTGGCCGCAATGTATAGCCTACCTTGCGCTGAGAAATGGCGTTAAACCCTATAACAACATCAACATGTACAGCTTAGCTAGTTGTAGATTAGAATAGGTTAGCTACGCTGTAAAGCTTATCCTGACTCATTTAAACTTAGCCCAGCTTTATCTGTCATGGAACTTAGCTTGAGTCAGTTAATCTTAACCCAGTTTTATCTGTCCTGGAACTTAGCTCGAGTCAGTTAATCTTAGTCTAGCTTTATCTCACTTGACCTAGCCTAATGCATTTAATCTTAATCCAGCTTTATCTAACTTGACCTAGCCTGATCTATCTTAACTGCCAAAGACTTTTCTTAGGTTTCTTAATTTTCGTCCAATATAGCGTGGAATATTTTCTGTAACTTAGTTTAGCGTAGTTTAGCTTAACTTAGAATTAACGTAGCTAAGTTGCACCAGGATTACGTTAGCTAATACTAATCTCGCTCAGTGTTGTAAAGCCTAATTAAATTTTTTTTTTCCTTGGCTCCTGTCATGCCAAAATTTGCCTTGATTTGCATGGCAGTTTGCTTCATATTGCATTAAGTATTCATGTATTTCAACTATCTTCATATCTATACAGAAGAGCTGGGTACCAGGAAGATACTTTGTACCATGGTATACTGCGGTGTTTACCGCAGTTATATTAGGGACCAGCATTTTAATGTTCTAGGACATGGGCCATACATGTTTTATATTTTAAATTTCCATTTGTCAATAGCTGAAAAATAATTTGCTTTCATTTACAGAATAATAACACAATAACACAAAAATATATCATTATTTATCTGAAGGAAAAGTATTATTATGAGAGAAAAGAAAATAAAATATCTCAGATCAAAATAAAATAGCAGCTGTCCCCTTCCCGAAAATTAAATGGACAGTTCCTTACAGTAGATGAATTCACTACGCTAATGTTAATTGTTGTATAAGTCTAAAGCTGTAACTAAAGTTGGATGATTAGGCTTACGCTATAGATGTCACCCTGTGAGAGACATTGTGTTGATGTTGGAGAGATAGATGATAAAAACAGGAAGTATTTATACCGAATTCACTAGCTACACTATTGATATAATAGGCAGGGAAACTTTGAATGGGATGCCAACACTTGGGCAAGAAGTTTACCAGAGAGGGACAGTAAACATAAAACGCACTCAGCAAGCGAGAAAATGTTTAGTGAACTTCAGAAATTACGTAAAATTCAAAGAAAAAACAACTGTTCTCCTAAACTTTTTGGATCATTCAGTCTTAGAAAGGAATAAATATACTTAATACATTAACGTACGCTAGGAAATAACTAAAATATGAGTTTTGTTTTCAACCGACATTTTTTTCCAAACCTTGGATTTGTCCCGATTATCTTTCACAACATCCCATTTGGCTACCACGCTGGCATAAGTGACAGGTGTCAAACGTGATTAAAAGATGATAAATATAATTATATTTGCAAATATTCAAAATTATTTTTGTGAATAATACAACTTTTTGTAAAAAAAAAAGAAACTTAACTTTTTTAATTACTTTGTCATGAATCATGAAACATGCTGTTAATATCATTAAATTTGTAGGAAGATTTCTTGGGAATTTCAGTACATTCCATACTGACGGAAACAGCCGGAGTATCTGTACCATTGAAAAATACTGTGGTACGTAACACCGAAAAAAAAAACAACACCGCGGTAAACCGGTATACCAGTAATACTGCGCGCCTGCACTATACAGTATGCACAGTGTATGAGTCATATTAAAGCATGGCTTAAATAACTTGTTTCATACCACTTTCTCTCCAATTACAATTTTTCAAGATGCGATTTTTTTTCCTCTCACTTGGTTCGTTACTTCCACAGCACTGGCACGTATCTGTGCAGGATAAGGATGCTAACGTACAGAAGCATCATTAGCTGCAAAAGGACTTAATGATTGGACATAACTTGTTCTCTGGATGTCAGTATTACAGAATCCATTGAGTATGCCTAACTATTGGTGATGGTCTGGGCCACAGACAAAAATAAATAAAAGTTTGTTTTATGGCCAGGGTGTGCAAAAGAATTTCTTCTCATGAGTACATGATAAACCATTTCAGTTTCTTGTTTATATTTCATCGAAACCAAAAGGAGATGATAAAATAAAGTTTAATCGCCTTATAAACTCACGACCTGTGATAAACTCACAACCTATTATAACTTACAACCTGTGATACACTCACAACCTGTGATAATTTACAACCTGTGATAAACTCACAACCTGTGATAACTTACAACCTGTGATAAACTCATAACCTGTGATAACTTACAGCTTGTGATAAACTTACAGCCTATGATACAGTCTGTGATAAACTCACAACCTTCGATAAAACTCACAACCTGTGATAACTTCACCGTTTGTTAAGCTTTTTGAAGCATTTCTCCAACCTATGGTTTCATTCTTTAACATAAGGATCCAAATAACATCTCATCCATACATATTCTTGTATTAGTATTTCTGCATACACAGATCGCTTGCCGGAGGGAAAAAAAAAACAATAAAAAAATTGATTGATTTCTTGACTTTAAGTATTACTTGGGAAATCGTAGTTCGAGCGAGAGCACCCTTTCTATGTGCCTACTTTTTAATTATTTTCAAGTAGATAATCCAGTTATTAGGTTCGATCTACGTGTAATCAATAATCAGTTTCAGTTTACGGAAAATCGATCATAAGGTTCAATCAAGGCAAAATCAGTAATTGCGTATTTAATTTAATTATCAATAATTCATTGAAATACATTCGCCATAACTCTGAACGTCTACTTTTACAATGACCTCCTTCTGCTGCAGTCAATCTCAGTCCACTTCAGTGTGCTTTGTCTTTTCATCTCATTTCCTGACAACCCTATTACTGAGTAATATTCCGTACTTTTAAAGCAACAATTAATTTACTCAAATAGACCATTCATTTTTCGAGCCAAAAAACAAACAAACTGACCTTGACCTTACTAGTTATTCCCATAATGAATTAAGCCTATCAATCTGTGAACAGCCATCAAATGACAAGTTCAAACAGAAAAATAGATTGTCGTTATTGAAATTATGCCATCAAATGACGAGTTCAAACTGAGAAATCGATTGTCTTTATCGAACTTCATAGAACAAATGCATTTAGAAATATATGTAAGTCATTGACTTTTCATTTTGACATAAGATCTTAAAATGGAACCATGAACTTTGAAAACAAAATGGCAACATTCTTTATCAGATTGCATATATGTAGTAGTCCTTTAAATGATGTATGTTGTTAGCTTTCTCAGGAATATAAGACACGAGTACAACTAACCCTGGGTTAATGCTCTTCCTGAGTAAACATGGGCTAATGCTTTTCTGAGTAAATGTGGGCTAATGCTTTTCTTGAGATTATCCTAGCTTAATCAAGCCATATTTAGGTAAGTTTGGCATAGCTTATTATCTCAGATAAATTCATCAACGTTGTATTTTATGCATTTTAATTGTCTAGTCACCTCTTGATACCACCTTAACCACCTTCAAAACAAATGTTGTCAACCTTGGAGCTTTAGTTCTATGCAGATATTGTACTCGGTTTTCTATACAACTGGAAGTTGGACATATGCTTCAATCATCATATCGTCGTCGTCGTCGTCATCATCGGAACACAGTTCTGTGAAATTATCTAATTAAACTTTGTTAACGATGAGAAATAAGACGAACTTTCATAATATATCGTGTAAACATGTACAGGAACAACGTAGATATAAATGCAGTGACCATATAAGCATTAGGGTTTAGCGGCACATCAGCACAGTAAAGCATATATGGTGACCATCAAAGGTACCGTTTTAAAAATGTAAACATAAAGAATTACACAAAACCCTATAGGAGGATACACTCTTACCAATGAATGTAAAAATGAAATGCTAGGAAATAAAGATTCGAGATCAAATATGAAGAATAAACATTTTCAGGAAACAAACCCTTCTAAATAAATGGAAACCAAACCCTTCTAAATAAATGGAAACCAAACCCTTCTAAATAAATGGAAATAATGAAGTATTACAGGATAGAAATAAAGATGAAAAATTCTTTTAAGTAAATGTAGATAAACAAACCCTTCTAAATAAATGGAAACCAAACCCTTCTAAATAAATGAAAATAATGAATTATTACAAGATAGAAAATAAAGATGAAAAATTCTTTGAAGTAAATGTAGATAAATAAAAGGTATGTATAAACCTTAACATAAAGGGTCAACATTCTTTTGTATATAGACCTTAAAATAAATCGTCAATATTTTCATATTAACCTTAAAACAAGGGGTCAATATTGTTTTACTATAAACCGCATTTCCTCGAAAATTCCCAGATTTTCACCTCTGATACACATCATACAATTCCTTATTTAAGGTTGCATATTAATTTCTGTTTCATTTTTTAAATGTATAATAATAATTCTGTCCAGCGGGGTGGAAGTCGATGCGCTTGACAAGTATGTCAGTGGACATTGGCATGGTATGCACTCTGGTCGATGTTCATCCTTCAAGAGGAATGAACGAGTCGGGGGGGTGTCCTATACATGATCGGGTATGTGTCGTTCACGTGATCGGTATGTGTCCTATACATGATCGGGTATGTGTCCTTTACGTGATCGGCATGTGTCCTATACCTAATCGGGTATGTGTCCTTTACGTGATCGAGTATGTGTCCTATACGTGATAGCACGATACCGCATCCTTATCATTGCTATTTTGTTCTCTATGAGGGACGGCTGTCTTCAGTGATGGGTTTTGATTATTATACGAAGCTTGTTTGTGAAGCTTTCATTCCCCATATTTTTGCAAGTATGCGATTTAAATATTATGTGATGTCACTATATGGAATATTCCATTCCGTAACGGGTGACTGCAAAGTGGTTTCGATTGGTTCGTTCCCTTTAATTTCAGTGAGACTGGAAATCTAAAGTTACGAAATATTTTTTTTTTCCAGATTGTATGAGCAAATCATATTTCTGTTAGATGTGTGATATTAACGGGCTGCCAAGTCCAAGGTTTTGTATGGTCTTCAGTCTGGAAAGGAGTTGTTCATGAATGTGTTGGCTAATTTAGATTACTGTAACCAAGTGACCGTTTGATCAGATTACTGGTAACAAAGTGACCATTTGATCATACTACTGTAACCAAGTGACCTTGAATCCCATTTTTTTTGTAGTTAATACAGTTGCTTTTAGTTTTGCCAGTGATGTTGCGAACAATATTCGATACTGATTTTAATACACGAGTGAGTATTCATCCTAGAGCCACTGGATCTCCATATTTTCCTCTTACACTCTGCATTGATTGATAGGGCGAGATTACCTCAGTATATACGGTATTATTCCGTTTGTTTTTTTTTTTTTTTTTTTTTTTTTTTTTTTTTTTTTTTTTTTTTTTTTTTTTTTT
>JAECUM010014175.1:0-41669 GCA_016617855.1 Megalonaias nervosa | reverse complement strand
TTATGAAACCGGAAATTATTATAGTTTAATTTCCCACAGCATTGCAAATTTTACCCTATCTGAACTCAATACATTTTCGGATCAGTGTCATTATATGTAGCTAAAAGTACATGACACATTTAAAATACTTCTTGTGAAACAAATGAGGTACTTTTAGTTACATTTTATGATCCAGATCGGAAACGTCACTCAGTTACAAATAGGATAAAATTTGGAATGCTATGTGGAATGAAGTGCAAAAGACAAAGCCGAGGCATTGATCTGGTCTTGTCACATACTCAGCATTGACTTATACATGGATGAAGGATGGAAAATTCACAAAATTTGCTCTTTCAACTTATACTCCACATTGATTTATAGGCTGGCAAATACGGTATTCTCATTACAGAGGATCCTGTGGTGAGATTTTACTTGTATTTCTCTTGGAAATGATATGGTTGTAAGATATTGCATGTATTTTCATTCTAAAGGATCCTGTTAAAAGATATTACATATATTTCCATTACAGAGGATCTTGTATGATATTACATGTCTTACCATTGCAGAGGATCTGCTTGTAAAATATTATATGTATTCCTATAACAGAGAATCCTATTGTAGGATATTACATGTATTTCTGATGGAAATGATATGTTTTGTAATATATTAACATGTATTGTCATTCAAAAGGATCCTGTTGCAAGATATTACATGTATTTCCATTCAAAAGGATCCTATATGCAAGATATTACATGTGTTCTCATTACAGAGGATCCTGTTGTAAGATACTTTGCCAATGGACAGTCAAATCCAACCTATTATGTAAGGTATGGATCACAAAGTATGGTGCTGCGGAAGAAACCAGTAAGTTCAACATTTTTTAAATATGTACATTTCGGTCTTTTTTTAATATAAATACAAACTTTGTATTGATTCAGTTTAGGTTATAAGCAGTTACAATCATGCTTTTGTTGCAGACAATGGCAAATGCAAAATAAATTCCTGTATGAATCAGTTGCATCTTTCAAGTAATTGTGGGTAATTTTCTGCAAAGTATTTTGTGTATAAACCATATTTATTTCCAATATTTTAAAGTATCTGTTATGCACATAATAAACATTGGATTTGGAAACCAGTACTTACCATACTTATGCTAATCTGTCTCCAAACAAAAGAGACATTACATTCACCAATAGCACACCTATGACAAGAGACCTTACATTCACAAATAGCATGGTCCAATGAAAAGAGACCTTACATTCACAAATAGCACACCAATGAAAAGAGATCTTACATTTACCATTAGCACACCAAACAAAAGAGACCTTACATTCACCAATAGCACACCAATGGAAAGAGACATTACAGCTACCAATAGCACACCAAACCTAAGAGACCTTACATTCACCAATAGCACACCAATGAAAAGAGACCTTACATTTACAAATAGCAAACGAATGAAAAGAGACCTTACATTTACAAATAGCACACCAAACAAAAGAGACCTTACATTCACCAATAGCACACCAATGAAAAGAGACCTTATATTCACAAATAGCACACCAATGAAAAGAGACCTTACATTCACCTATAGCACACCAAACAAACAAGACCTTACATTCACAAACAGCACACCAAACAAAAGAAAACTTCCATTCACAATTTGCACACCAAACAAAAGAAACTTTGTATATACATTTTGCACACAATCCATGCCATATAATACTTGCTGGGTATTTTTTGGGGGTGATTGTGAAAACGGTTTGCAGTCTGGATCCATCATTTAGTGGAAACAGTTCACCAGTAAGATGAAGAATGTTCAGCAGTGATTTGTGAAATATGATTTTGTATGATTTTGAAATATTTTCTTTTAAAAAAAAAAAATTTGGATTGGGACTCATTTATACTTGAGGACCACAATAAATCCACGAATTAAATTATATTTTGAATTGTTTAGCCAGGAACACTGTTACCATCAGCCCATGCAGTGGAGAGAGAATACCGCATAATGAAGGCTGTGGGCCAGTTTGGTGTACCAGTCCCAAGAATGTATGGCCTTTGTGATGATCCAAGGTAAAGACTTTATGGATGAAATATTGTACAGCCACAAATATAAAGGAACACTTTTAGCAGAGAACCTTAGTAAAGCAGGAAACCTTTGTGAAGCAAATACTTTGCTCAGTGTTTCAGTATTGACTGTGCTCTCTTCAAGAACCTCTTTGTTTGTAATACATAGTATTTATTCCATATTAGGGAGTCACTGTAGATGAATTGATAGAGTGTTGGACTTGATTTGTAATTATTGCTGGTTGGATACCTGCCTTAGCCAACTCAGGATCAGCCTCCCGTACGAAATTTTCCATATGGACTGGATATGGAATCCATACGTACTTTTACAGAAATATCCAAATGGACATTTGTATTCTATAGCTGAACCACTCTTATGGATTTCAGTGTATCCATATGGAAATGTTATGGATTCCTTATGGAAAATCCCATGGAATATGCAAATTAGTCCATGAGATCTGTAGATTGTCCATATGGAATAAAATTAAAATTCCATATGGAATTTGGCAATAATCCATATGGAATTTGTGAATAATCCATATGGAATTTGGCAATAGTCCATACGGAATTTGTGAATAGTCCATATGGAATTTGTAAATGGTCCATATGGAATTTGTAAATAGTTCATATGGAATTTGGTAATGAAATTTTCCAGGCGGACTTAAGGCGGATTTCAGACAGGTTTTTTAAGCACTTTCTGCCTAAACCATAATTGCTCATATTAAGGGAGCTTAGGCGAATTTCAAGCGGAATTCAGACAGATTCAGGAGGGAATTTTAGGCGAAATATGCAAATTAGTTGTTGTAATATTCCGCTTGAATAAAAAGAATCCGTCTAAGATTTCCACCTGAAATAAAAATATGCCTGAAATCCTGTACAGAATGTTCCAGGCAGGCTTTAGGCAGATTTCAGATGGGTTACTTAAGTGTTTTCTGCCTAACCATGAACTTAAAGCTTAGGTGAATTTCAAGTGGACTTTAGTTGGATTTCAGGTGGAATTTTAGGCGAAATATGCAGATTAGTTGTTCTAAGATTCTGCTTAAACAAAAAAAATCCATCTAGGATTTCTGCCTGAAATAAAATTCTACCTGAACCCCCTCCCCCCGAAATTTCCACCCGAAATAAAATCTGCCTAAGGTTTCCATCTAAAAAACGGCTGCTTAAAATATCTACATAAATATCATCTAATAAAAAATCAGCTTCAGATTTCTATTAAACTGCCTAATGATTCTTAGACATTATTGGGAATCAATGATAAATATTTACAATAATTTTTAAAATGGATCATAAATTTTATTTTGACAGACATTGTCAAATAAGATTTAGATTTTTCTTGTCCTCATTTTCTTTCTTGCATACAAAAACCTAATCCATGATGGCATCACTTTAGTCTTTTTCATTTCACTGAAAGTTTGGTAAGATTTCACAAATATTTTGACCAAAACTTTCACTGAAATATTTGAGGTTTCACAAAAATTTTGGCCAAAACTTTCACATAAGTTTTGGCAAGATCTCTAACATTTCACTGAAAGTTTTGTGAGAGTTTACTAAAAACTTTCGTGAGATTTCACAGAAATTTTGATACTATTTAGTATTTTACTGAAGTTTCAGTAGTGTTTCAGACATTTCCAATAAATAATGGATATGAATTAAACAGGACTTTATTAACCAAGGTGATATTTCAGTGTACATGAAAAAAATTATACAGATGTTTTAATTTTATGACATCCAAGGCAAGAGATGTGGGAGTTAATAATAATAATAAAGACTTTATTTGGAGAAGGCAACTCAGTTAGTTACAGAACTAATCTACCTTGAGGCCTTCTATCTGTTAGGTACAATATATGCAGCATATACAATATGATGTGAAGAATCTGGCTTGACACTAAATAATTAAGTGATTTTAAAAATCAAAGTATCAAGCCTGGAACATATGCACAGGCATCTGTGAACACATAAACATATATAAAATATAAAATATTATCCTGCATTGAAAAATTCAACTGTGAAAATGATGCAAAATTACAGAAAAACATCCATTTGAGACGTTGATTATGAAAAGAAGAAATGCTAGGAGCCTGCATTATGTCACTGTTGTACTGCACACTTGATTTTTTATTAATGTACAAACTATGATGCTGTTGTGGTCTCGTGAATTAGTCCTTGTTCCATAAGCAGCCGTGACAAACGTTTATCATGATATAATTACTCTTATTTTACACTGAATTCTAACACCTAGAATATTTTGATAATATACACAATAATACCACCCACGATATTGAAGGATGATTTTACTTGTGGGCCAAAAAATTCCGCAAAGATATGACTATCTTTGACAGACATGGGTATCCAGCAACAATATCAGCAATATTCCCACCAGTGATCTATACGTTAAACTCCTTAAATTCTGGAAGTTAATCATTTTGGAGTTATAGGCATATAACTTCGAAATCATCCTGGTTCAATTCCTTGTCATATTTAGCACGTTAGCTGCTACTGTAAAGCTCTTTATGGCACAAAAGACAAAATGCTAGTCCTGGCGTTCAGTTTTCATACAGATTGAGCAATTACGTTCCCATCGAATTTGCAGTGAAGCTATTCTCATTGCCGCACAATTTTCAAATGGTTATTCAAACTCGTATCCCGCTCGAAAATTCGAATCGCCACGTTTAGCAAGCATGCTTATTCCCATCGGTTTCCGTTACGCCACGATTCATTGGGAAAGTAAAAAATTTGGACCAATCAGAAAGCTCTTTACAGCGATCATCTGTTAAATAATGAAATGGAACAAATACTTCTTAGAAAGCTCGTTGCGGAATGGGACTGGATAGAGCATTATTAAAAAAAAAAGTTTCAGAGACAATATTAAAAAGGGGTCCATATCGAGGAAAATCAGATTCAGATCAGGAGAAAAGTGAAATTCTGTTTTAAAATGGAAAAACAAGAAAACTTGTTTGAGGGCAGTTAAATCCAATTGAAGTTAAACAAAAATACAACAACAACAACAACAACAACAACAAAAATTTGAAAATGAAATTTGACAAGGAAAGATGTGGAAAGAAGTTATTGTGCCCAAAATGAAAGATAAAATTACAGCTATCAGAAACAGGAAATATAAATGTTTCTGAAAATCGTTCAAATTGTACAAGAAACAAAAAGTAAATTTTATTACATCTTATTGATATTTTTTATTGAAATGTCAGTGATATTACAATCACAAAATATCACTATATTTTCAGAAGTTTTGACAAACTCTAAGTGAAATTTGAATCACAAATTCTCACTGATATTTTCAGAAATGTTGACAGTCAGTGAAATTTCAATCACAAAATTTCACTGATATTTTCAGAAATTTTGGTAAAATCTCCCAAAATACCATAATTTTAGTGAAAAAAAGGACATTTGAGTGAATGTCAAAAAATTTTCACTATGATTTTGCTGAAATTTCAGTCACATTTTCACTAGGGTATGGTTTTTGTAGAGCATATTTTAATAGGAAGCAAAACAAAATTATTTTTCAGAGTAAACAGATAAAGTCCAAAATCCACCTTGCACCAAATTTTCTAAGTCCAAAGATTCATCTATTGCTTGTAGTTCTTTTGATAAAGTTCAAAATTAAGCCTAATATTTCTGCTAAAATCAGTCTAAGTCCAAAATCTCTCTTAAAGTAGGAAAATGAACTGGACAATCAGAACTTTTCCGTCTAACAGTTATCCAGAATTAATATAATTATCATGACATACCAATGTTTCACAATGATAATGATTGTTCCTATTCAGAATATTCAGTCTGGTTGCATCCATGTAGAAATGCCTTGTACTGACTTGTCATACATTTGTTTGTACCCAAACAGAGTTGAATCGGATTGATTTTTATGGAAATATAAAGTTTTTCTGAGTTTTTGAGCTGCAGTAAAGCTTATCGTAAGTAAGACCCCAAAAGCAAGTAATGGAGTTTTGCATTCCAGATCCATACTGTGTATAATTCAGACATTAAGCGTCAACATATAATTGGTGGTTTATTAAGTGCATAAGAATTTGTATTAATATTCTTATCATGTTTACATTTTCTCTTCTTTTTTGGTCATGTCTTTGCCTGTTTTTAAACATCTGTGGAAATAAATTAAAGAAAACTGACATGCATGTGTTTTCTTCAAATTTATATGAGTATATATTCATCCTTGCACATCGGCTACAGTGACATATACATGTACTCTAACTCCCACCAATATTTCTATTTGAATCTGATAGTTTAGGTTATTAATTCTTCATAGAGTATTTTCCATGATACTATAACACATGAGCCTGCTTTCCATATAGAAAAAAGAGCTTATGGATTAAAGTTGCAACTTTATTCCATATGGAATTTTCACTTGCTGTGAAGTGCTTATGGAACTGATATGCCGAATAAATTGTCTGATTCCATAAGTTTTTCAGTCCATATCTCTTCCATACGGATTCCTGAAGTATTCCATATGGAATCCAGTTGAGAAGTTTCTGTATGGGCACCTTGTTGTGTCCGTGGAAAAGGCATTTAGCTCCAATTTCCTTGGCATGATATAGTAACAGTAGAACCTGTCTTGAAAGACTGCCTCTTTTGCCAAAAAATTATGGTCTCTGATAACTGGTCACAATGCAGTATAATCAATAAATTTGTGCATTGAGAAAAAGAATGTGGTCTCTCAAGACAGGTGGTCTCACATAGCAGTGGTCTTTCAAGACAGGTTTTACTGTAATGTGTTCAAAATGTTGTTAAAACCATAAAACTAAACCAAACCAAACCATTTCACCCTTAATAAGCTCAGGGGTCTACCTTGCAATTATGTTTGTTAAAGTCAGGAAGGAGGTAGGGAAGGTTGTTATCAGGAAGGAGGTAGGGACAGTTGCTATCAGGAAGGAGGTAGTGAAGGTTGTTATCAGGAAGGAGGTAGGGACGGTTGTTATCAGGAAGGAGGTAGGGAAGGTTGTTATCAGGACGGAGGTAGGGACAGTTATTATCAGGAAGGAGGTAGGGAAGGTTGTTATCAGGAAGGAGGTAGGGAAGGTTGTTATCAGATATGCTTTACTAACTCAGAACTTGTCTAACTGGTGTAAAGATGGGGAATGGACTTATAATAGAATAACTATGGTACAGTACAGAAAGCCTGACTTGAAAGACCACTGTTTTGGGTGACCACCTGTCATTTTGGACAAGATTCTCGAAGCACAAATCAGTCACTGTGATTTTTTTTTATTTTCTGTGGTTATATTCATTTTTGATTTTGCCAAAGAATGACCCATTTGTTGATGCTTAAATTCATGGACATTTCCAGATATATATTCCTGTTTGTCAGTTTTATTAATTTATGGTTAGCATCAAAGATGAAATTCACAAAAATTAGTACGGTTCCCCACATTGGAACCCCATAAACAAAATGGATTTACAGTGACAATATATTATATAATGAACTCATTTAGGAGATTGCCTGTCTTGAAGGACCATTTCTTGACCAAAGTTGTGGTCTTTCAAGACAGGTTTTACTGCATTATCCATGACACATAACTTTCTGTCAATCTTCATTTCTGTAAAAGAGGAAAAGAAAATTCTGAAAGGTCAAGGATGTATGGCTTAGAAAACAAGACTGATTTTGTGCTGGAATTTTAATGTTGAGAGTAATAGTACATAATTCATTATTCTCAAAGTTTTTATATATAATATTTTCAAAGTGATGGTGTGAATAAAGACTAGACGTGTTCTGAGTTTACATTATAATTATTGCAAATTATTTATATGGGTGGGTGCTGTGTTATATTTTGGCTGTCAATACTGAATTGAAGAGGCTAGGGAATGAATTAATGTTATATAAGTTAGGTTAATTGTTTTTGTTTTGAACGATGTGATTTTGAATTTTTTAATTCCTTTAGTTTGCTAGGAACCCCATTTTACATTATGGAGTATCTGCCTGGACGAGTCTTCACAGATGGCTTTCTTCCAGATGTTTTACCACCAGAACGTCACAGAATTTACATGGATCTAATCAGAGTCCTTTGCCAGATTCACTCTGTCAACATACATCAAGCTCAACTGGATAATTATGGCAAGAAAGGTGGGTTATTGATATTGTTGTAGTAAGAGAAGTAGTAGTATAGTGTGACCCTGCTATAACACACTCCAGTATAGTGTGACCCTGCAGTAACACACTCCAGTATAGTGTGACCTCGCTATAACACACTCCATTATTTAACACAAATTAAGATAAAACAGTCATGGTGTGGCTCCTGAAATTTCATATGCATTTATTTTTCTCATAAGCGAGAACAATATTTTTTCTTCTCTCATTTTGAGGATTGTATATTTATTCTAATATAAAATGATCATGTTGTAGCTACTGAGATTACGTATGCATGTAGTTTTCTTGTACATGAATAAAAAGAAATTTCCTTGATAAAAGTATGAAAAATAATGTGTAAAAAAGTTTATTTAGGGATCACACTGGGCTTTACCAGTGTTGCAAATTGCAGTTTTATTTCTTATTGGTGACAAAATATACAATCTGGTGATTTGTTTTTTGCAACAACATTGTTAGCTGTTTAAACTCGTCTCTACAATCTTGGGTTTGGAGTGGAGGATATAAAATGCACAGGAATTTATCTATTGTTTCATAAACAAATCCTTTGTTCATATTGACAAACCATCTTAACAATGCATTGTTATGTCATAATCCTTTTATGCTGACATCTGGCCTGAGTACTGTACGCTGTTGGACCACTGAGTCATGCTATCGAACTAGCTACAATTGGCCAACTTTGAAGGCAGGAACAGAAATGACTACATTCTATCAGATGATGGCTATTTTTTTTTTTTTTTGATGTACACAGAAATTTTTTGTTGTTGCTGAAACTTTAAAGAAACTAATTAACTTTGAAGTACTGATCATTCTGTATAAATATTAAGCAAATTTTAAAAAATTCAGTTCCAATCAATGTTCTACAATTATTTGATATTGCTGCCAGAATAACAATCAGACATTTGTTTGGTCCTCCAAATTTGTTCTTTAGTTGTGACTTCAACAACACATACACCCTTCATCAAAGCAAGCCGACTAAAATAATATAAACAAAGCAACTTTCATAAAAGGAAGTCAGCACCTAACTCAAATAAATACAATGGAATCAGGTGGTTTGTTGCATTTTCCAAAGTGACCAGAAGACATTGTGCCATGAAAGTTTCTTTTTGCAGGACTTGTCATCGAATAAAGATGTGGGTATGCATGCATTTAGAGGTTTTGATAAATAGTTAGGTGCAGATAAACCTGCACAAAATATGAGACATTACTGGTATATTAAGGACATGTTCATTATGAAATACATGCATTTTTTATGAGACTGTTGTATCAAGGACATGCCCGTTATGAGCTACATGCATGTGTGATGAGACCACTGTAGTTAGGGCATGCCCTTCATGAACTACCGTATTTGCCAGCCTATAAGTCGATGTGGAGTATAAGTCAAATTAGCAAATTTAGCAAATTTTCCATCCTTCAGCCATATATAAGTTGATGCTGAGTATAAGACGAGGGCAGATCAATACCTCAGATTGTCTTTTTCACTTTGTTCCACACAGCATCATGAATTATCCTATCTGTAACTCAGTAACCTTTCTGGTCAGGATCATAAAATGTAACTAAAAGTACCTAATTTGCTTCAAATGAAGTATTTTAAATGTATTATTTACTTTTAGTTACATATAATGATGTTGACCTGAAAATTTGGTGAGTAGGATAAAACTCACGATGCTATGTGGAATTGAACTATAATAACTTCAGGTTTCTTAAATATTAAAAGTATCACTTTATGCTATTTCAGATTACCAGCACTAAGGAAATTGCATCATTAATGCTAAAATGCTTTTTCCATAGTTTTTTGGGGAAGAGAGATACAGAGAGAGGGATGCATATGTATTCCATCGCATTTTTCTTCTTGCACCTTGTGATCAAAATAAAATATGGTCCGATATGAGAGAGAGAGAGAGTGGGAGAGAGAGATTTCAGTTCTTCATGTGTTTTTGTTTGTTTTTTATGGGTTTTTTTGTTTACATTATTGCTCCCATTTGGCTGAAGCATTAGTCAGAGAGAGAAAACATTAATAAATGTAACAGTAAATGTAAACTATGAAAATACATACCATACTCCTTCAGGGTTTATATATTCACAATTATAGTTACATCCATATTGACTCCATTTTGTTTAATTCCAAGAATGACCATTTCACATGCAGTCTATGCTATTCTTTGCAAGTATAATGACCTCTCCATTTCCAACAAATAAAATTTATTTAAAGGCGCATGTACACTTCCTGTACTTAGGCAGCAATTGTTATTTTTTATCTTTGCTCATGCTAGATGTTACTTTAAATTGCTGTCAGTTCCATCGGCAAGTTCAGAAGATGTCACTGGCTGAGAAATTTAAACGAGTAACCACCTGGCATTTCCTTTCATTATATGGTACGGTATTCATAATACCCATGGGTAGCCTCATTTCCCTGTTGGTAGCCTCGCTAATCTGATCTGGCCTGCCAAATCTTCACCTCAAACAAGTGTTAGCTTGGAATGACTGAATACAGCTGTAGCATATTTAATTAGCATGTAAATACCACTATGAAGCCATGTGATTCTTGTATAATGGAAGTGACAACAAAAACTGGAAGGAATTGCTTACCTAGTTGCATTAATTGATAATGAAATATGGTACTGCACTTGTACATGAGTAAGATCAGTCATCAGGTAAGTGAACAATACAATACAGATTTACAATCGTGAAGACGTCTCTCTTTCTCTGTCTGTCTGTCTGTCTGACTTTCAATGGGACATAAGTTTTATTTGATCATTAGGTGCAAGAAGAAAATTGTGATGGAATATGTCTTTGTCATGGTTATTCATCTTCTAACTTGTAAATTCTAACGCACATATATATAATCAAATTTAAACAACCTGCATTACAAACAATGTACATTGCTGGTGGATGCTGTTTTAGTGCAATTACATCTGATGTACATTAATTTTTAATACTAACGATCATGCAGTTCTTTAAAATACTCAATGTGGGATCCTACATTTTTCATACATGATCTCTTCCCCAAAATGAAATATGTTTTACACATTATTATTTTCAATACGAAAAATATGATAAAGTGATTCGGATGACATACTGTATTTCATGTATTTTTTCGTACTCTTTAATTTTTCGTATACAATCCAGTTATCAAAATAATAATTATTTAAATGTATCATAATTTTTCATACATATCATTTTGTATTATTTGAAAAATTCATTAAATTATCGGACATAAAATTTCCACTAAGAAGATTTATGTTTGCAAAAAAGATCGAAAATACCGTATTCTCATTTTGTTTTTACAAAAATTAATGATTAATTGTTGGTGAAAAAATATAATGATTGATGCATAAGCATGGGCGCTCGCAGCATAGGTCAAAGGGGGTCAAGTGCCCCCCCCCCGATATCATAATGCAGTATATATATTTAATCATGCAAATGAAGCTGAAAATATGTCACAAGATTCTGTTCAAAACGCTTAGTAAATATTAGCTTTAGTTTCAGACTGCCTACTATACTAACTCTCCCGGCCGTGACTGACTGACCCCCCCCCCATTTTTGTAAAAGATCCTGTGGGCGCTCATGTGCATAAACTCTTATTGTCATTACAATATCTACTGGTGTTTATTAACAAATGAACAAAGGACTTCACAGACCATACCTTTAAATATTATTGTTAATTAGTTCTCCTTATTAAGTCCATCACCGTAACAAAACACCACGTGCATTTTAAAACGAGTTCGGAAGCCCTTTGATGTTGTCTTGTCCAACAAAAATTACATCTCAGTACATGCTAAAGTGAAGGCCACAGACCATTGGTCAACTAGTCTTATTGTTTCATTAGTCATACAAACATAAAATATAAAAACCTTGTCATTTTCCATCGTAAATTTGAAAGTCACGGACTCCGTTAAATCGATTCGTATATATACATATACTATCTTTTAAGTGCTTGTTCTGCTTTGACTTGGATATAACTAACAATTTATTGCAAATCTATTCTATGATATACCCCACTATTATCTTTATTGGCGAGTTCGAATAACAAGTAATGCATATGATCGCTTGTCCTTATAACATCTGCTATATGGACAACGGCTTCAATAGCACATTGACAGACTTTCATTTCCCTAAAGAGAGCCTCATTTCCCTACTGGCAGCCTCACTGATTTGACCTCTTCAGTCGATTCTTGCCCTCAGTCTGGTTTCAACTGGAATAACCAAAGCCCTAAGAATGTTTAATTACTGTGTAAATAACTGCATAGCCATGTGGTTGTTGTGACAAATGTACATCGTAATTAAAACAAGAATGAACTGTTGATTTAGCGGTGTTTATTCCTAATGGAATATAGTAGGGTCGTAATACATGAGGATTATCCCACTCGTCAGGTAACTGAAAATAGTCTTTTTTTCTCTTTGCAAAAGCTACAAATCACAACTACACTGAATAAAAACGGTTTTGTACACTGAAAAAATTTTGTTTGATTGATCTCTCTGACACACATGCATGCACGCACGCGCGCGTGTGCGCACTCACGCGCATTAACTTAAACGTTGATTTCAAGTTCTTTATTTTTTATTGCAATCTGATAATGAGATTGTTGTGGTAAAAATACAACTTGCACTGAATTTCTCGACGATGTGGGGTCGTATCGTTGCGTACAATTTACCAATAAATAATACCCATAACTTATACATGTTCAAACCATCTTGATCATTTTGCCTATATTACACAACATAACAGCTACATATTCTAAATGCAGACGAGTGTGCACATTGAGACATAATCCTCTCTCGCTCTCTCTCTCTCTCTCTCTCTCTCGTTCACTAATAACAACAGTACTTTTGATTTATTGTAATTAGATTCTTGAATTGAGAGCAGAATGAGACAGAAAATATACGTTTACTTTGTACATTTGTACCGTTAGGTTGTCGAGTAGCGTGTGTACCGCAGAACTTGTTTTGGTATGATCCCTCTATTTTTCGTACACGGTCAATACCACCAAATGATAATTATTTATTTTATATATAATTTTTTGTACACTGAAATTAATAATTATTTTTTTGTGTACGAAAAATTACATAAAATACGGTACTTTGATTTGGGGGGGGATGTGCTGCAAAATGCATCAGTTGGTGTTACTAATATCCAATGACCTGTTGTTGTTGTCGCTGCTGTTGCTGTTTTGGGTTTAACATTACTTCTTAGCGCAAAACAGGCTATACATGGCAGCCAGTATAACTGGTGGAGGAAGAAACACTGAATCATGGGAAGCTACTGGAAAGCTTTCTCACATACCTATAACGGCCAAGCCCAAGGCTTGAAGCCACGTGGACGGGCTGAGGTGAGATGATCTGTAAAGCCAAATGCTTAAGACCATTTGGCCTTCAAGTGCCTCAGTATCCAACGAGTCTTTGTTGTTTTATTGATAATGCTTCTTAATTCCACTCTATTTAAAACTAAAATAACTTTAATTAAACATTTTAAATTATTTTTACTAAATTAGATGAATATTTAATAGTGCTACCTGTTCATAAGGACCAGGTTGTATTACAATTAGTCCTTACAGCCAAGTGTTTTTAATGGAAAGAGTTAACATTTTAAGAGATTGAAGAAAAGTTTTCTTTGGATGGTATCCCTTGTGAGCAGCAGTCCTTTATATGAAAGTGTCTGATCATGAAGGTTTCATCACATACACAGCATTACAGACGTTTGATGAATACTTAACACATTTTATTCAGCCACAACTACTAAGTCTTCGTATTAAAAGTATGCAGTCAATACATTTCTTTAGCGGGGTCCCGAGTGGCCGAGTGGTCTAAAACGCTCTCCGTTACGGATCACTGCCATCTCACCTCTGTCTGCGTGGGTTCGAGTCTAAGATTCGGCGAATGTGGATATGTGAGAAAGCTTCTTCCTCCACCATTAATACTGGCCGCCATGTATAGCCTATCGTGTGCTGAAAAATGGCGTTAAGCCCCACAACAACAACAACAACAACATTTCTTTAGCTACTACAGCTAGGGCCTCACATGAAACATATGCAAAAAATACATTTATTTACCCACTACCACTAAAGCCTTATATTAAAAGTATGCAACAAATACATTTATTCAGCAACTACCATTCAGGCCTCACATTAAAAGCATGCACTCAATACATTTATTCAGCCACTACCACTAAAAGCATGCAGTCAATACATTTATTTTGCCACTATAGCTAAGGCCTCACATAATAAACATGCAGTCCACTCATTCAATTCTGTTGCTCATTGATATATACAATAATGTCATCTTGTTGAGGTCCACCTATCACAGTACAGATTCATTAACTGTAAATAGCATGGGCAAATCAATGTAGTAATAAGGTAAAGATTATATGTAACCGTATATCAGTAAAGCATAAAATAATCGGTATAGTGTATTACTAACACAGATGCATCCAATTCAGATTTTTATGATTCGAACACAAACAATAGCCAATAAATGAGCTTTAAACACAAAATTTTAACAATGTCACCAATGCATGAAATATGGGTCACAGAGACCTATTTTTACAATAAGGATGTAGTACTTATGATATGCATCCCATGCCAAGCTTCATGATTCCAGGTAGGACAGGATGCATACAGTATGCCAAAGCCTTGCATAATCATGATAAACATAAATTCTTTACCAATGGCAGTATAAGATAATATACAGGTCACAATGAGTTTGTTTTTAATGGCACAGATGTGGAAATAATAGAACTGTATATCATCAGTTTCATGGTTTAGCAGTGCCTGAGAAATGAATATGAAACAAAATTTAACCCAAGTCAGTGAAACATCATAATGGTGTCACATGCAGTGATCATCAAGATACATCCTCTTGCCAAGTTTTATGATCCTAGATTGGACAGTATGTATACAGCATGCAAAAGACCTATATGATCACAAGCTAAATGCAAAATGTAACCCAAGCCTGCAAAGTGTGGAAGGTAAGTTTCATTTGCCTTTACTTGTGCAGGTGTGGTGCTAGCCAAGCATAAACAGTTAATACACAAAATTTAACCCAAGTTAGTGTATCTTAAAATATGGTTCTCAGTGACCTACATTTGTCATTTGAGTGTAATACTCACCACGATGCATCCTGTTATCAAAATTCATGATTACAATTTTGTACAATATTTATGGTATTCAAAACCAGACTGTAAACAATGATTACATCACTTCACCTCTACAGAAGATTAAGTTTTATGATTGGAACATAAAAAATACAAATGAAATTCAAACATACAATTTCAAACAAAGTCAGTAAATCATGAAATATAGGTCAAAGTGACTTCTGTTTGCAATAAGAACAAAGTATCCAGATGCAGCCACATAAAAATTTCAAGGTTCTAGGCAATATAGTATTCATATGGCATCCCCAAAACTCAATTGGTCATCTGTTAATGCAAAAATTTAACCAAATCCAGTGCATTTAGAAATATGAGTCATGATGACCTTCTTTCATTGTAATACTATAGTAGTAAGAGTGATACAAATAATCATAAAGTTCATGATTCTAGCATGGCGAGTGCCTGAGAAATGAACATCCAGCACAAAATGTAACCCAGGTCAATGAAGCAGAAAATATGGGCCATAATGACCTAATACTGAAATGAAGTTGTAGCGCTCATTAAAGTGTATCAATCACGAAGATTCATGATTTTTGATAGGATAGTGCATACCATGGATAAACCTTATGAGGTCATGAGCTAAATGCAAAACTTGAACCTAAGCCAGTAAAATGTGGAATGTAGATTGCAGTGACCTCTTATGCTTGCAAGTGATATTAACAGAGATGTATTCAATCATCTAATTTGATGATTCAAGCATGAACAGTACAACGCAAATTGTAACCAAAGGCAGTTAATCATGAAATATGAGTCATGGCAATCTACTTTTAAGCTAAGAGTGTAGTACTCCAAATGCATCAACTTTCATAATTTCAGGCATAACAATATCATGCAGGTGGTAAAAAACCTATTTGGCAATGAGCTCAATGCAAAAAACATGATCCATTAAAATGTTAAATGTAGGTCAGAGTGACCTTTTTTCTTGTAAAGGTAATTACTAACAGAAATGCATATAATTATTTAGTTGTCGATCTTTGCATGACCAGAGTTTGAGAAATCTGAAAACAATATGTACCCAAAATCAGTGAAAAATGCATGCGTCACAGTTACATACTTTTGTTATGCTGGTGACATAATCATCATGAATCATGCCCTCACCAAGTTTCATAAATCTAAGTATATATACATCATGCCAAAAAAATATCAAGTCATGAGCTAAAGACAAAAATTAAACCAAAACCTTCTGGTGATTCTAGTTGTTGTTGTTGCTGTTGTGGGGCTTAACGCCATTTTCCAGCACACGATAGGCTATACATGGCGGCCAGTATTAATGGTGGAGGAAGAAACCGGGAAATCCCCGGAAAGAACCACCGACCCACGAGAAGCTACTGGCAAGCTTTCTCACATATCCACATTCGCTGAATCCTAGACTCAAACCCACGCAGACAGAGGTGAGATGGAAGTGATCCGTAACGGAGAGCGCTTTAGACCACTCGGCCACTTGGCCACTCGGGGCCCCTTGGTGATTCTAGCATGAACCGAGCTGGCAAAATAAATGTAAAACAAGACTGAACCCAAGTCAGTGAAGCATTCAATATAGGTAATAGAGATCCACTTTTGTGATAAGGGTGTAGAATCCATCAAGATATATCCCCTAATCACGTTTCATGATTCCATATAAATTCCATATACAAGGCACCCAGAAGTGCTGTCATGAGCTTAATACAAAATGCCAGTAAAATGTAAATAATATAGGTCACATGACCTTTTTTGTAAATTCATGCTAATAGAGACACATATAATCATCAAATCTGATGATTCAAGAATGAACACAGCTTGAGAGATACAAACTTAAAACAAACTTTAACCAAAGTCCGTCAAGAATAAACTATCAATCACATTGACTTACTGCTGTGATGAGGTGTAGCACAAAAGCTAAACAAAAAAACTTAACCAAAATACTGTATTTGTACAAATTTGACCACCACGCCCCCTTTTCTACGGGTAAATGTTATGAAAACCACTCAAAATGCTGCTTATGACCTAAGAGGAAAGAATGAGATTCAGTGATGCTGCACATGTGGACAAGTTTTTACCTGTGCAGATACTGATGCTAGTGGTAGTAAATGGCTGTCTTCAAGTCTGAAGAGTGTGGAAAAGAAACTATTAGAGTGCAAGAAAAAAAAGAATGAAAACATTTCAATACAAATCTCTCCAACGTCCTCTACTGAGAAAGAAACATAAACTTTAACAAAAGACTCCATTACTTTTTATCTCCATTTCACAGCCACTGCTAATATTGGAGCCCATATTTGGTTTGTAATTATTTCCCCTACTAACTGAACTGTAAATTTAAATATCACTTTTTGTTCCAAGAAGAACCAAAAAGCATATACAATTATTGGTTAAGGAAAGGGGCGAGTGGAGTAGAGATGGGTGAACTATATATGAGCTTTGACTGTCAAGACAAGTAAAATTTACCACTATTAAAGTGCTTGCCAAACTGCAACTCAGTTTCAATTATGTGGTGTTAAAAGAAACAAACCGTTTGTGACAAAACAATTTTAACAAATGTATAATGTGCAGAAAATTCTGAATTTACTCAAGTTTTGCTTTCTATCTTAGCAAAAAGTAAACAGTTAACTTATTTTCTGCAATTAATAGCTTTCCTGATGCAATGGATGTCACAATATTTGTAAGCTCTTTGCCCGTGAAAGCAGCAACTGCTTGTACATCTGACCCTGTTCAATCTGTTCCTGTCACGTACAAGAGGACAGCTTGAAGAAAGTGACTAAAAGGTTTATTATTTGTCAGAAAATTTGGATTTAATTCTGAATTTATTTAAGGGCATTTTCGATGGCCCAAGGGCCGCACCACCTTTGTTATCTCTCATGACACACACCAATCATTTTGTGGCCACAGGATACAGCTTAGTGGGCTTCATACGGCCCACAGGCTGTGTGTTTCAGACCCCTGGTTTAGATTAAGGCAGATCATGTGTGTCTTTGTGCAAACATTTCTTATATTGCTTGTACTTGCCACACTGCAGGGTACTCAGTCAGTGTGATTCGAAGGTGTAAATGTTTCAGATTCAAAAGTGAATATTTTTTTTTCATTAGAGGAGTGGATGGCAGGAAAAATAGATGTGTTGTCTCAGCAGAAATGCAGAGATGCTGCCAGAATTTTCATAAGAGAGGGAGATCCCATGCAATTACTTCATGGTGGGGATCATCAGGGCTCAAGGCAGGGGTGGGGTAAACTATGCTGAATGGTAGCTGATTGGTGACAAAATTTATAAAAGATGTAGAAATGCCTAAGTTAAAACAAACTTTTTTAATGAATTTGTTTTCTTTGACAATAAACATACAAGGTATATGCACACCCAACAGTTGTTCACGACCACTCCAGTGGCCTAGTGGTTAGAGCGTCCGCCTCGGATGTGGGAGGTCGTGGGTTTGATCCCCGGTCGAGTCATACCAAAGACTTACAAAATGGTACTAACAGCTGCCTCGCTTGGCGCTCAGCATTAAGAGGTTAGTGTTAGGACTGGTCGGCCTGGTGTCAGGATAATGTGACTGGGTGGGACATCATGCTACATATCTGCGGCATGATGCCCCTGTGCTAGGCATCACTATAAACTGCCACACTGCAGACATCGTAGCGACATGACTGAAAAATTGTTAAAGCTACGTTAAAAATCATAATCACATCACATCACATCACAGTTGTTCAGCTGGCAAATTTTCTTTGTTTCTTATCCCTTCCCTTCAAAAAGCCTTTGTAAACTGAAAAATAATTGATTGGACAACACACATACACACATCTCAAAGTCATCAGCTGTGCTTGTTAACAGTTTCAGATATTACCCTGTGGGCCTTTGAAAATTTATCAACATAGCAAGAAAATGTTGGAATATCTTATGAAACAATGGAAAATAAATCCTTTCCATAAATATATCTTTGTAGGGTTTTGTTTCGGTTTTTTCATTCAGATATTCGGACAATTTTCTTACTACAGTGATCAAGTTTCAAAGGCCTGTGGTTATTCCTCAGAGTAGTTTGAATTTTGCTTTGAGAGCCGAATCCTCTTTTACAATCAGGTTTTTATAAAGGCAGAACCACAG
Organism: Megalonaias nervosa; assembly: GCA_016617855.1. Taxonomy (NCBI): domain Eukaryota; kingdom Metazoa; phylum Mollusca; class Bivalvia; order Unionida; family Unionidae; genus Megalonaias; species Megalonaias nervosa. The sequence continues at coordinate 22,307 of JAECUM010014175.1, read as the reverse complement.
TAATTACGGCCAGCCTGAACAGATTCAGGATACATATCCCAAACACAATTTTCCACAATTTATGCATATCGTTCCCTGGATATTTCTGTAAATGTATCTGATTTTCTGCAAGGCCTAAATCATTGTAAAAAACATGCAAGTTATTTCTTTATCATGCTTTCAGCGCTATGTTTGGTTAGCAGCAAAGCGTCAGATATTTCCTCCAACCCAGTTTCGTCCTGAACAGATCATCTTTCCATTTCACTGACTTTCCCACAGAAATCAGTCATAATTTGTTTCAATATGACACACTGCTGTCGCACTTTAGGCATTCCTCTAATGGCTGATCAACAGATCAATTTACTATACCCCGCCAGGAAAAAATTCAATCAGAATAACTCCATAGTTTCTGCAATGCTCCACCAGACCCCCATCATAACGGTGTTTGAAATTCAAACAATATTATTCTCCACAGATAGAATCATTGGTGGAAGCTAATTGAAAGTGTGAATGCCAGAATGTTCACATTATATTGGAATCTCTGTTACAAGTGGATGGAATGAGGGTTATAGCTCAGTGAACAAACTCAAAACCATAATTTATCCAAGACTTGACAAGTCAACGCTTTACAGCAAATATGATTTTTTAAAAATATGACTCATTGTATTTCCAAGCCATCAAGGTCTTCACTCTGAAAAACAGTCAAAATCTGATCATGGGTTACTAGCCCATGATACTGCCAAGATGAAACTTACGATTAAATTCATTAAATTAAACAAAAAGTGATAATGCTATAGTGTTTAATTGGGATGCCAATTCTAAACCAAACAAGGGCAATAACTCTTAAAAATATCAGTAAATTGTTTTCAGCAACTAACTCTTTCAAGCCCATCTTAGGATGAAATTTCACAGCGAATCAGTCAATAACACCTTCCCTCCAGGAGATATTGATGAAACGAGATGTTATATCATGCCATTTTAAGAGGTCACATCAGCATCAATTTCAATTAGATCAATTACACAGTGAGATGTGTTCAAGTAAAATATCCATATTGACATGACCATTCTTTCATGAGGAGTAAGCAATAACAAAAGTGTCCAGATTGCAGTCATGGACATCATGCAAAAGGTCTGATCGACACAGTTTTCATTTAGAACCAACAAGAATCACAAGAAGTATTTTACTGTAAACCCCATGTTCATATGACATTTTCTAATGGAGCAGTGATAACATGATTTTCAAGATGGCTGCCATGGCAGCCATGTTGGGCATAAGACTGGCACCATTCTCATTCAGGCCCAACATATTTCATAGGAAGTCCTTAACTGAAAACTAAATAACCAGTCACTGAAATATATCAATAACACGATTTTCATGATGCATGCAATCATGATGATGCCGGATGCCAGATCAGAACATGACATTCATTTTGGACTGACTCGATCTTATAAGGAGTCACTTAGTACAAACCCCACGTCAATACAAGCAGCTGCTCAGGAGAAGAAGCAATAAAAAGATTTTCAAGCTTGCTGACATAGCATAAAAGTTGGATGTCAGATCAATACTGTTTTTATTTAAGAGTCTTTTAGTGAAAACAATCGTCATTATGGCCAAACATAATGATAACAAAATTTTCAGAAAGGTTGCTAAAGGTGGCAATGTTGTCTGTCTGTAATCTACAGCATTTCCAACAAGACATCTTGTAGTGAAAACTCCATCTCTGTATGAATCCCTCTATAACTATCTGACAGTTCAGAATCAGTAACAATAACAAAATTTTGCAGCAGTCATATTGGATGTTCTTGGGCTCCATTTTAATTAAGGACCAACTAAACCAGGGGTCAGCAACCTATCTGACTTAGCATGCCACTTTTTTCCGTATTAATTATAAAATGAACAAGTGTGTGCCACCAGTAAGAGAGTAACACTGTTAAAATCGAGATTTTTGGCTGCTCTTCATGTGCCATACAAAACCTCTTGACGTACCACCTTGTGGCATGCGAGCCATAGGTTGCTGACCCCTGAACTAGACCTTGGGATGAATATGTGTTCAGTTTCATAGCAATCCTTTCAATAGTTTATGACGAGTAAAGATTAGAACTGTGCAGACAGACAGATGCACAATGTATGACAGACCATCGCATTAGCTCCTCCATTATCAGTACTTGTAATAAAATTAGACGCACAACAAAGGTCTACATAAATTTTATTTTGTCTTGAATACATGAAATTTAAAATTCAAGCCAAGCAATAGAATAAAAAATAACCTCAAAACTTTTAAGATAATTGAATTAAATTATGATCACAAACTAATCTGCTCATTGAAAATATTCCCACAAAGCTGGAAAGTTTCACCTCTGTGGAAAATATAAGGTCAAACAATTAAATTCTCAGTGAAAGTTGGAGTCTGGTATGACTGAAAACAAATGTAACTGCATACATGGCTGTAAACAGTACTTTCCATAATGTGCCCAAACTTTTGTTTCTACATTGTTCATTTAAAAATACAAAAGCATGGAACAAATGGTGAAGAACCTGATCTGCCGGTGTTATGCGATGAGACCATAACTGAATCTAATTGCATGGGGTTGGCTCATACACATGTAAAACAATATCATATAAAACTTGTTCATAATCGAGAGTTTTTTGTCGAAGCAGCAAATTTGGTTATTTGTAATTTCCTGGCATTAACTTTTTATGAGTTATATTATAGAAATGGGCAGCCATATCTGTAATTTTTACATTGTGGCTGGAATATGATCCAATAAATTCTATTTGAAAAGAAAGACCATGATTTTCAAACTAATAAGGAAGTCGTACTGATCAAATGATCAAATTACTCCAGTAAAGAAAGGTAATGAAATTAGGCAATACTCTGCAAACTGATTCAGAATTTATTTTCAAAAAGAATCTTTTTTAAACATTCTACATTCCCCCCGTTCCTTAATCCCAAACCACTGACAATAAAGATTCATCGTTACCATTTGCCCAAAGCAATATGTATCCTGTATACATGTCAAGTTTAACGTCACAATCATCTTTTAAAGTTAGGTGTAATCAAATTCTACAAAACTAAACACATTACTAGCAAAGTCAGTACTAAATGCCTATATGAGCTGTGTGACTTGTACTTTAGAAATAATCAGAAGAACGAACATCACAGACCCTGATCTGCTGATGCTGATGCATTATGCAACAAGAGAGCTGAATCTATGTTGTTTGAATTTGAACCTGACTTATAACTGAGTGCATCGAGTGAACAAAGTATTTTGAACCTTCTTTTCATGCTGCACACAGCAAAAGCTATTTCAAAACTAAAAGACTCAATGAAAGACTGCTAAACAAAGACCAGAAGAGAGACAAATATACTTTATATATGTAAATAGCAGTCACATACATACATGTGTGTGTGCATGTGTGTGTGTGTGTGTGTGTGTGTGTGTGTGGGCATTGAGAGTAAAATACAGATATCACTGTTATAAGTGTGATATTGATGCATTGTCAATACCAATGTACTTAATTATCCTTTATGAAATTCTAGTCTGAATTATAAATCACCTTATATCATTCATATATATATATATATATATATATATATATATATATATATATATATCAATATCAATATCATGTCCTCTTGTTCTTAGAACATTTTTGACAAGATCAAACTCATTTTGAATCTTACAGCTAGAATGTATTTTTCTTTGAACACCTAATATTTTACATCTTCAAAATGGAAGAAAGTTGTACCAAGGCATGCCTCATTATCTGCCAACACAAGATGACAGACTTCTCCCAAGAATCAATACACATTTTTCCTTTCCTGTAATATTAGAAACCCCATATGCACCTAACATCAGAATATGACTCTGTGAGTGGCAGCTTCCAAGATTTAAAGACAGGCAGCAGGAGAGGGCATCAAAACAACCATATTAACACTTGAATAAAAAATTTTCTTACAGTGCATTTCCTTGAGCAACTTTCTGGTTTGGTATGAGATATATGACTACATTGTGTTCAGAACATGAAGGAAGGAAGGATGGAAGAAGGAAGTTTAAAAGACTGATGTTTAAAAATTAATCAAGAGAGAGATATTTGGTATAAATAAAGATAGATTTACTTTTAATCTGTACATAATACTGTACTTTACTTGTTATATGAATAATTGACATAGCAGTAAAGCTCATTATCTCCATCCAAAAGTGTGTCATTATTAAAACAAACTGATGATTGAATCATTAAAAGTATATCAAGGTGACTAAAATGGGCTATCTTGATTGGAGCTCACATAGGATTCAATGGAATTTTACCCTCAATCAGATAGTTTTACAATGTTTTATATATATATTTCTCAAATCCAGATTTTTGAATACTTTGCAGAAACATTCAGAAAGAATACATAGGTCATTGTTTTTCAAATAAACTTTCAATTATAAGATATCATAAGTAAAGGTATGCTGACAATAACAGCGATACATGTACCATGCTGTAGGTCTGAATATGTTTATTAATTCTTGCCAGGTAAATGTGTCCCAAGAAGTCATTTTTGTGAGACAAGAAGCCTGACCCCATCTACAAATGACTTTTAACAGAAAGATGGTGTACCCATTTCCAGGACTACAACTATCAACTAACAAAACACTTAACGTGTGTGTGTGTAATTGGGGATGCACCTGCTTGCCTCAGAAGCCATCTTTTATTAAAACAAAACTCTGCAAACATGAGCATGTATACATTACTTTCAAGCTTGTCAGTTAATGGAGAAACTGAATCTACATAAACACTGGCACTGTAAACTTACAATTCTGCAGATATCCCCTTTAGAGTAAAACCCCCACACCCCACCCAGAAATATCTAAAAATCCCCAAAACTAATATTTTAAAACCCACATAAAACCTAAACAAAGTTAGAGATTTGTCATATATTACCCAATGACAATTTCATCCCAGATATTACTTTAATGAGATGTGAAATGACCAGGAACCAACTAATTTTCGACAAAATGACCAGAGATGAAAATTTCTACAACCTCGTTAAAACAGAGCTAGAAGAAAATGGGTACTATTGGATGAGATGAGATGAGATGAATGCATTCAGCTACAAGTCATGGAAGTTAATTGAAATTAGGCACCACATATTATCATGAAGAGCAGATGCCAATAATTTCCATGAAGCCTCTAATTTAACATACAATCACCTCCTATGCTGAATTTCAAATGCAATATCATATTCTGGCAAGTTTAATTGTCAACTACCTTCATATTGATTTGTGATGCATGCTTAAGTATTTTTTAAAATCTATACCAAATTGCACAGCCACTGAGACAAAGCCTAACAATCTAACTTGTTAACACGAAAGTAAGCTATGATTCTATTCTACATATCATTGAGCTTGTGAATTTTAATGAGGACTTGGTGTCATTGTTTTGGGATCAACACCATTTTCCAGCACATGATATATACATGGCGGACAGTATAACTGGTGAATGAAGAACCTGGGAAAACCCCAGTAAGACTGACCAGCCCACAGAAAGCAACTGGCAAACTTTCTCACATATCCACATTAGCCAAACCCAAGACTCGAACAAACATGGACTGAGGTGAGATGGCAGTAATCAGAAAAGGTGAGTGCTTTCAACCACTCAGTCACCTGGGGCCCCAGATTTAGTGTCAATAGCTGAACTACATTCACCTTAGTTTAACATTAAACTACACTTATCATTTGTGATTACTCATGATAATTTGAAGTGAAGCACACAGACCAGCGCTGACAGATCCGAGTCTATATCATTGATAGTTGTGTATGCCTTACTACTACCCTAGGAACAAAAAGGTACTGTATTAATCTGCACAGTGTCAACCACCTGCACTGACTCCTAAAAATATCAATGGGACTCCTGGGTTTGACATTTATGGAGTCAACTGATTCCTAATACAGTAAAAACTGTCTTGAGTGACCTCTGCTATGAGTGACCACCTGTCATGTACGATCACAATCGTAATGCACGGATCGATTTTATTATATAAATGCTCTGCTATGAGCGACCACCTGCTGAACGCGACCAGCGACCGCGATATCTTGGCAAAATGTGCATTTCGACACTGCTATGAACGACCGCATCACAAAAAACGAGGATAAACTCTACCAACCTTTGTTTAATCCCTGTAAGAATGACCGCTCATACCGTTCCAAACACAAAAAAAAAAAAAAAATTTTTTTAAAAATAGGCTGGCTACCGATCTCTGATTTTTTTGTGCTAGGCTGGTAGTGTTGTATAGTTTCTGTCGTAAACCAGACTAAAGTATATGGAGATTATTTCCTAGTCTGGTTCCCTGCTTCGTGTGCTCCTTGTGTTGTTCTCCGTTATTCATATAGGGGTGAGGAAATCAGAAAGCATACAAAGCAGGGAACCAGACTAATTATTCCTGTAATTAACCTGCTTCCTGGCCTTTGTAGGACCTGGCATCCCTATGACGACTGTATCACGAGAACTGACAGACACCAGTGACCTTTATGTAATCAATTATTACAACGACCGCTTGATTAGTATCGATTGTTCTGATCAAAAACAAATATCAAAAGAATATTTAAAATAGGATTGTTGCCACTGGTGATGGATGCTATAGTCCATAAACCAGGCTAATGTACATGTCATGAAATGCCATTGAAGTGTCAAAGTTGACGTAGTGGTCGGGTATATTGTTTGTCTCGAGTTAATCGGTATTGCTGGGGGTGAATAAGGTCATTGTCTATTAAACCAGCAAGAGAGAATCAATTGCGGGATTCGATTGATAGTGCTCAAGACTTGTGATGTGTGTTCCCCCTCCCCATGTTAAGTGACGACATCCCAATCACAAAGCTGTCGTCTATTCATGTTGGTGCGACCGGGTTACACACTTTGCTTATAGAGTTAATCCCTGTATGTTATCTTTGAATGAAGCCATTGACTTTTGTCACTGAGTAAATGGTCCTGTTTCTGAATGAGATAATTGTTTCTTTTTATTTCATTAATTGTTAGATATGCAATGCACATGTATAGATTTTTCATATTTTCCCACAGCCACCGTCTTTACATTCGATATTACAACTGAGCACTAATAATTTTAACACCTAGAACCTTAATAACAATGGACGAACCTCCAACTAAAAAGAGACAAATTTTAAGGCTGGAGAAAATAATTATTGTAACTGAAAGAAGTGAAAAAGTGCAGACCACTCGCAAAAAAGCGGTTTAAACGTCGGTAAAACAAATTTAGGCTGTTATAAAGGAAAACGAGTAATTCAGAAATGATTTCATATGTTAAAATATGTGATCTTCAAATGTAAATGTGATTTCATGTTTAATGATAGAAGTATATCTTTATTACAATATAATTTTGTTTTTAGATGAATGCATACAATATTTTAGCAACAACTATTAATACAGAATAGAATATATGTACAATGATTGTGGTTATTTTTCTTGAAATTGTTCTGAAATTGGACCTTGGAAACTGGTATTTTTGTACAAACCTGCTATGAAAGACCACCTGTTTTGAGAGACTGCTTTTTGTTGGCAGAAGGGGCAGTCTCTCATAACAGGTTTCACTGTACTGTTATAACTAGAATCAACTATTTTGGCAAGAGGATGCATCTTGAAAAGTAACTTGTATCTTGAAAAGTAACTTGTATCTTGAAAAGTAATTTGTATCTTGAAAAGTAACTTGTATCTTGAAAAGTAACTTGTATCTTGAAAAGTAACTTGTATCTTGAAAAATAACTTGTATCTTGAAAAGTAACTACACTCTCATCTTAAATATATGGCACTGTTAGACATATTTCACTTTTCACTGAGATTTCTTCAGTTTGATTTTTTTATTGTTCATGATTTAATTATTAAACTAGATGATTGTATATATCTCTCTAAGTAGTATGACCATACCAAAAAAGATCACTGTGACATGTATGTCACATTTTTCTGGCTAGAATCACGAAACCTGGTGATGTACCTCAATGAACATTATTCCTTTATTTAATTAATTTGTCAGTATGGTCTATATTTTTTACTTCACTGACTTGGGTTAAATTTTGTGTTTAATGCTAATTTATTGGGCACTGTTCATATATGCAAACTTGATGATGATATGTATCTTTTTTTACTAGTCCTAACCACAAAACAGGTTCATCATGGCCTATATTTTTTTCTTTTCTTTTACTGGTTTTGGTTAATGTTTTACATTTAGTTCATGACCACTTGATTTTTTGGGGATGGGTCAAGCAGACATTCTTGACTACAATCAATTTGGATGCATCTTGACAAGTTTTAGATCCAGTTTGCAGAAAAGATACCTGTGTGACCTATATCTAATGCTTCATTGACTTTGTTAAATATTTGTTTTAAAAGCTAATTTATTGGATACTGTTTGTGTCTAATCATGAAATTTGATAACTGGATGCATAACTGTTACAATGATGGTCACTGTGACCTACTTTTATGCTTTATTGTAATTGTTATTTGTGTTTATTATCACATGCTAGAACGTATATACATCCTATTTTACTCAGGAGCCTTTACTGACCCAAGACAGTTGGAAGTAGAAATAAATAGATTTATTCAATTATAAACTTTCCTATAGGGATGATTATTTGTTGTATATTGTGATATGTTACTTTAGCAGATGAACTGTGTATTGTAAATGGATTGAGTATTGGAATTAGATCAGTGGTCTTCATGCTGCATGCTTTTCATGTGAGGCCTGAATGGGATGGATGAACTGTACTGTAGTGGTTATTCTAATGTTACAGGAAGCCTGTGCACTGCAGGCTGTCACACCAGGGTTACACAAAGCCTGTGACACAGACTGTCACTCCAAGCTTGCACAAAACTCGTGTACTGCAGTTTTGTGTACTGCAGGCTGTCACTCCAAGGTTACACAAAGATTGCATACTGCAGGCTGTCACTCCAAGGTTACACAAAGCTTGCATACTGCAGGCTGTCACTCCAAGGTTACACAAAGCTTGCATACTGCAGGCCATCACTCCAAGGTTACACAAAGACTATGTACTGCAGGCTGCAACTCAAAGTTACACAAAGCCTGTGACTTTCACCCTGTACAAACCTGCCAACCTTTCAGACAGTGTTGGGGAGATTTTTAGACCAAAAAAGTGTTTTGAACTTCAACGGAGGAAGCGGTGGGATGTCTGTTTATGCATGCAACCCAGATTAGTGACACCAGAAAAGTTATATCACATGACTACTGTGTTATTTACATTAATATACTCGTATCATAATTTTCAGCAGGCCCCCGGGTGGTCAAGTGGTCAAGGCATTTGCCTTTATAGATCACTCTCATAATTCTCCTCTGTCCGTGTGAGTTCAAGTCTCAACTTGGCCAACATGGGAATGTGAGAAATCTTGCCAGTAGCTTCCCATGGGATGGTGATTTTTCCTAGGGTTTTTGAGGTTCTTCCATCAAATATATTGGTTGCCATGCATAGCTTATCACATGCTGAAAAATGGTCTTAAACCCACAAGAACAACAAAAGCTGAAGTTATTTTCTGTTTGTCTGCCAGAGAGTGGTAAAAGTAATGTTGAGTTACTTTATGTACTTGCTTATAACTTGAGTTAAACTGCAAACTGCATAGACCCAGATCTGTCACTGCATGATGCACTGGCAGTTCTGGGTCTATGCAGTTTGTTAGGAGTAATCAGTATAACAAACAACATTTACCCTGATATTGCCAGCACATGATTATACAATGGTAGATCAAGGTCTGTGTTGTTTGCAGTTGGATTTTTTATAAGCAGGTATAAGTGGTATTAATGATTCTGATCTGGTTTGTGTTGATGCCTGTATGAAGATTTATCCTACACAGATTTTTAAAAATAAATAAATGTGGAGCAAACCTACCTGGGGATGATCAGTTGTTGTGGTGGGTTCAATGCTATTTTTCAGTGCATGATAGGCTATATATATATATATATATATATATATATATATATATATATATATATATATATATATGGCAGCCAGTATATCTGGTGGAGGAAGAACCCAGAAAGAACCACTGACTCTTGGGAAGCTACTGACAAGCTTTACTCACATACCTACATTGGCCAAGCCTGAGACTTGAACCCATGCAGATAGAGGTGAGATATCAGTCATCAGTTAAGGCGAGTGTTTAGACCACTCGGCCACCTTGGGCCATTATGGATGATCAGTGTTAGAGTAATTGGCTGGCAGAAGTTTCAGCTGTTCTGGATTTGGCAGAATTATTACAAATGTTTAGTGAAAATTTTGCGTTCCAATTTACACTGTTGAAATTCTGGAAAATCAAAACTTTGAGGGATAAAGTTTGGAGTGTGAGTTTTCAGTGTTGACATAGTTGTGGAGAAAAGAGTTTTTTCACCATTATGATAAACTGGTATGTAAAATATAGCTTAACAATGTAGAAAACAATGTACGTAAGAAACCAATTGATCAGACTGTAGATAGATAAAAAAATGATGGCAAAGATGAAGAAAAAAGAAAGAGGCAAATAATTCATGAGGAGACTGTGATTATTGTTTTGGCCAAAAATATTGAAGTAATTAAAGGTGCTGGATTTATAGGAATGGATACACAATTTATTTTCACTGGATCTTAATTATTACTGTCTGTATACAGGCATGGATATGCTTGTATGATGATGTAACATAACTGTATATAGGTTTGTTACTTATAACAAACTTGTTAGCCATTCGAGATGGCCTGTCTCAGTTCCCAGAAATTGATTCAAGGATTCCTGATATGCATGCTCAAAAGCACACTGGGTCATAAGCTAAGTCAGCTTATGGTATGGCCATGCATTGACTTCTGTGTGTTGTCTGTCATGCATCTGTTAACAATCTGAAGACCATATTTCTGATTCAGTTTGATTCTGGGAAATTCTTTTAGTCTGTGATGCATTACTCCCTTCTAGAGACTCTTGTTAATAGTTCACCAGGTCAGAAGGTCAAATGAGTTTATGGCATGACTGTATGTCATCCATCCATCTGTCAACAATTACTTGTTGCCACTCTGGAGGCCATATTTTAGTCTGATTTTGATCAAACTTGGAATGTGAGCTGGCATCAAGATCTCAGGTGAGTTTGATGACGAGCAAGATCAACATTAATGAGGTATTCATAAATCTGATTGGCTGAGGCTCTTAACATTCTGGAGACCTTATTTCTGATGCAGTTTTGATCAAACTTGGAACATGGGTTTATATCATCACAATCTTTCTGCAGTTTGATGATCAGCGAGATCCATGCATAGTAATGTGGTGATCATGCATCTGATTGACTGAGCTCATTAACACTCTGGAGGCCGTATTTCTGATCCAATTTTTTTCAGACTTGGAATATTGCATTATATCGTTGTGATCTCTGGCAACTTAGATAATGAGCGACTAGCATGCTAATTACTGAGGTGATCATGTTTCTGATTGAGCTTATTACCACTCAGCTGGCTGTATTTCTGATCTGATTTTCTTCAGACTTGGAATATTGTATTATATCATTGTTATCTCTTACAACTTTGATAATGAGTGAGATCTATGCTTGTTTTTGAAGTGATGTAACATTTGTTTGGCTTTGAATCTCAACACTCCAGTGACTCTATGATCAGATTATGATCAAATTTGTAATATTCTATCCTCAAGATGTTGGGTAAGTTTGATTAAGGCTAAGATCTACACATATTTATGAAGTAATCTTGTATGGACTGAATTTAGCTGAAATGTGCTTCAGCTCTGTAAATAAGCTTATACGTGTATCATTATGGTTTTCGACAAGCGAGATAAGTGAGATCTGCACTACTATTGAGCTGATACAGTATCAGATTGACTGAGCTTATTACTTCTATAAAGACTGTATTTCTAAAGTGATTCTGATAAAACTTTTTAATTAGGTTTATATCGTTAGAAATGGCTAGAATGTTATGAAAATCAATGGTTGTTCCTATGCAACCAGCTTTGAAAAAAACTGGTTTCCTAGCCAGTTTTTCTGGTTGCTTGGTAGATTACTGCAATTGCTCAGTATTATTTGAGTCATTATACTTGCCTTATTCCTTTAATTAGCTAACAGAAACAACTCCTTCATGCACAAAGCAAAGTGCCCATTTCTTAGTGACTCGGTGGGAAAACTTGCTGCTAGATCGTAGGCACTGAGTGTGTCAAGTCAGAGATGAAAAATACTGTTACCATATGTTGGTGTGTTGCCAAAAGACGAGCATTTGCTAGTCTTTCAGGGTGAATCCCAAGGGGCTAGTAGTATGGACTGATTATTTCATCAGATAATGAGTACCTGACCCATGTGGATTAGTGGAATTATATAGAGATAGTGTGACCCCGCTATAACACGGTAGTTGGGAGCCATAGAACCCGACCGTGTTATAGACTGAACCGTGTTATAAGCAACCAGGTCAGTTAGCTGAAGAAAATGATGCATGTACCCGAAAAAATGTGCCGGGGGGGGGGGTTAGGTAATAAATGTGGGCACAAAAATATGTGCTTCATTGGCACAGTTATCATCTTAAGTCGATGCATATTAAATGAGAAATACACCTGTAGTGAAAACAGAGAAGACATATATAATATTTTGCTTTATTCAGAGAACCACGCACTGGTACATATACGTGTATACTGTTTATATATACATGTCTAATGTATAGCAATGAATAAAGTATCAACACCGTGTACTCACCCGCGAATCATGTCACATACATTGAATCCAAACACACGTAATTCCATCAAAAATATGCACACACACAGATTTAAAATATTCAAATAATTTTGTCACAGGTCATATAGGTCTGAATTCAGTGGAAAAAAACAGCACAATCACGTAACGAATGATAAAGCACATTTACTTTTCAGTATGTCCCAAGTCGGTAAAAGTTTGCGTTTTAAGCGCCGTCAGTAGAGTTTGTAAGCATAAACTTTTCCTGTAAAATGGAAACTTTCACGGCACAGTAAAAGGGTTCCAGTCACATTGGAGAATGAAACAATCCATCAGATTCCATTGCTTTTATTCAAGTTCGCTACTAACTTCCTTGGGGGGCCCCGAGTGGCCGAGTGGTCTAAAGCGCTGATCGTTACGGATCACTGCCATCTCACCTCTGTCTGCGTGAGTTCGAGTTTAGGCTCGGCTAACATGGGTACGTGAGAAAGCCTGCCAGTAGCTTCTCGTGGGTCGGTGGTTCTTCCCGGGGTTTTCCAGGGTTCTTCCTCCACCATTAATACTGGCTGCCATGTATAGCCTATCTTGTGCTGAAAAATGGCGTTAAACCCTATAACAACAACAACAACAACAACTAACTTCCTTTGAAGACAGGTTCTATGTTTTTATTGAGGATTGTAGTCGGCTTTCTTTGATGAAGGGAGCATGCGTTATTGAAGTCACTGCTAAAGAACAGCTTTGGAGAACCAAAGAAATGCCCGTTTCTTATTGTGGCAGCAACATCAAAAAATTGTACTGCATGATTGAGACTGATTTTTTTCCCATTTGCTTAGTACGTTTTTATAACAATCAATGCTTCAAAGGTAATGTTTTCTTTGAAATTGCAGCTACTATTTTATCTGGGTACATTTTAAAAAAATTGAATTGGCTGTCGTATGGTCAATTGTAGTTACTGATCCTCCCTGCCTACTGAATAGACAAAAGAGAGCTTTTTTTTGTTTTTTGTTTTTTAACATTTGTGGTAGTGGAGTGATGCTGCCTTCCACGCATATGTCACAAATTTAAAGAAAGGGTCATTCGACGATAGAGACGCAGGTGTTCTGGTCTGATGACAGGGATTACTACAGAAAATGCGAATGTTCTGAAGGATTTAATTCTGAGTGAAAAGAAGAGGAATTTTACTTACCATCCACATACAAATGTCAGTCTATGTAAATATATTAATTACTAGCGAGCGGCCGAAAAGCCAACAAAAGATAGATTATGAGATAATGCCTCGTCCAGTTGATCTCCGCTACCAGAAATGTAAATTTGGAAAAAAGCGGATATCTCAAAACATACAGTACTCATGCTAGATGTCAACATAAATGGATTATGATAAAACAATGCACTGTTAAGATGGTTTGTCAATATGGACAAAGAATTTATTTATGTAACAATAGATAAATTTCACTGCATTTTATATCAACTTTGTGGCTTCCTTTCATGGGGCCTCTGAATTTCTCCACTCCAAACCAATGGTTGTATATACAAGTTTAAACAGCCAACAATGTCGCCAATAAAAAAAAAATCGCCAGATGGTATATTTTGCCGCCAATAAGGAAAAAACATCGCAATTTGCGACATTGGCCAAGCCCTGCGCAATTCCTGAATAAACTTTTTACACGTTATTTTTTGTACTTTTAAGAAGAAAACACTATTTTTTCGTGTATGAGAAAAATGCATATAAAATTTCAGAAGCCACGCCACGATCGTCTTGTATTATTCATACAAGATCTCTTCCCTAAAATGATAATAAACTTGTTTTGGTTTTTTTTCGTACTTTTAAGAAAGAAAATCGTTTTTTTACATGTACAAGAAAAATACATGTATATGAAATTTTGGGAGCCACACCACGACCGTGTTATATCCGAATTCGTGTTGTAACGGAGCGTGCTATAGTGGAGTCACACTGTAATTTGGTCACCTTTCTAGAGGTACCCAGAGGGGCAATTTAATGCTCAAATATTAATCAATGGAAAGAATATAAAATTCCATTATAAGTTTTAACATAATCATTGTTTTAAAATATTTTGTTGTTGTTGCTCGGCTGAGCTTTCACTTTGGTGAAATAGTTGCCAGGCATTGGTTTTTGATTGCCCAGGTTTTCAAGTTATGGATTTTTTTTGTTTTTACCCCAGATGAAGATCTTGGATGAGTCAGAGTATAATCTAGAGCTGCTTATGTCCTAATTATGCCATTATCTGTGGAAAGAACTTTTCAGACAGTAGTAAAATAAATATGGAAAATTGACATGATTGGTTTGGTGTTTTAGGGCACAGGTTATTTAGTACCAAGGCATCAGGAGTAAAGTTCTTTAGCAAGGACATGCCACAGAAACTGACCCTGGCAAGTCCAGTTGTAGGATTCGGACCCGCATCCTTGCTCCTGTAATGTTCACATGATGTAAGAGTTTGGAGATACATTGCCCCCCTCCCACTTGAATCCCTTGACACTGACAAGTTTGTGTTCAACTGTATATAATAATGTTATGATAATACTTTGTTGTTCAAATTACCAGTCTCATGAGGCTTCTACAATTACATGTTTATGATGTAAAATTTTTACAAGTTGTGCCTTTAGAACACAATGCCATTAAAAACTAGATAATTGAGCTAATTTTGCTATAAAATATGTACAAGACTTTAAAGATGAATACATTCAGGATTGATACAAAGATTAGTAGTGAAACTGTATAAAACTTTACAGGTAAGAGATGACAGGTGAGTGCATGAAAGTACATTGTGTTTGAGAAGACAAGTACTGAATTACACAAAATCATACAATGATTGGTTCTGTAGTATGTGCTTTTTCAACCCATTTGATGAACCAACTGACCTTATATAGGGTAGAATGAAATTCAATTGTTTGGCACCAGCAAAAAACAAAACTCTTCTTATAAAATTCTGAATTTGGTTTAGGTAAATATAAATTGTTGTTTGAGATGGATCTTATTCATATATATGTAAGATTTTATCGAATTTAAAATTACTTATAACTAATTAACCCCTGGAGATTTTTATCCTTTTCACCTGAAATGCAAGTAGGAAACATTTTGGGGGCTACTGTCTGAATACATCATAACAAATCTGCTTCCAAGAGATTTTTGTTTAATCTGATGCCTAGTTGTGTCAGAAACATTATTTTTCATTGGCTTTTTCGCTCGTACATGTGCAGATGGGTAAACATTTGAGTTGTTTGTTTTGTTTTTTTTTTGTTGGTTTGGGGGTTTTGGGGGTTTTTTTTTGCTCATTGGACCCATCATTTCATGTCCTGGACACATTTTACTCCAAATCCCCAACTTATCCTACTTTTTGCAAAGGGTGTCTGTGTGCAGTTCAGACCAATCTGCCTTAGATCTGAAGTCAAAAAGTCTAAAATCTGGACACAAAATCCAATTCCAACAACAGGTGAATTTTTGATGTAAAAAAATAGGGTCTCAAAAAATATGTTTTCCCTCCATATTTTGTGATGCAAGTAGAAAGTCCAGATTATTTGGTATCCTTGTAGAGCTGCATCTGTCTACTTTTCTGAGATACCACCCACTTTGGTGTATCTTAAACGACCTTGACGCTACAGAGCTTGGAAGTCGGGTACTACCTCTGGACTCATAAAAGTGGTGCCAGGGGTTAATGAGTTATGATAATCAGCATCTCACCATGGAAGAATTTGTGAACTATATTGAAGTAAAGTTCTCCATTGAAATGGGTGCCTGTGAGGGTTTTAAAAAGATTTGTTGATGTTGTATCAAAATCAGCATGCCCGTCTTGGATGGTCACCCTTCTAACATGGCCAGTGTCCAGCACATTAGTGTAAAAAACATCAAATTTACTCCTTTTCTGTGTACATTTATTGGGTTTTACAGGTGGAAATCTAAGGTATATCTTGTTGATTTCTAAATTCATCAAATTGACACTGCTCCAACATTGTGATAAAATAAATAAAAATTCAATCTATACAAAGAAGTAAGTAATCTGATTATGCCATGTGTTTCTTTAATGCCAGGTTTTGTCACTTTAATAATTACTGACTATAAATACTACCAATAATCATCGAGATTAGAAAAGCTAACCACTAAGAAGCGCAGTATTGTTCAGCTTAAATCAGAATGCTGCCTGTTTGCCATAAGGTAAAAATGATATGTTAGCCATCATGGCTTCTCTCATAGACTATCAGATGTAAAAATTGTATGTTAACCATCAGAGTTTTCTCGCCTAGATAATCCTATGTAAAAATTGTATGTTAGCCATTGTGGCTTTACTCCTAGATTATCAGATGTGAAAATGGTAAGTTAGTCACTGTGATTTCTCACCTAAATGATCAAATATAAAAATGGTACATTAGTCTTGTGGCTTCTCACCTAGATTATCAAATATAAAAATGGTATTTTAGCCATTGTGGCTTCTTTCCTAGATAATCAAATATAAAAAATGGTATGTTAGCCATTGTGGTTTCTCATGTAGATTATCAATGCATTTGAAAGGGTACCAGGTTATAACCATATGATTACATGACAAACTCACTTCCTTTGTAAACACCGAAACATTTTGTGTAATAGCTACAGATTAGTTTGACAGTGGTATAGATGCCAATACCGGAACAAGTTGTTGCAAAATGTCATTAGACATTCTCAGCTTGGAAAAAAAACAGAAGGTAATTCAGCTAAATGAAAGGATTAGAGTCCACATGGTCATTGATGAGAAATCTGATGCCAGAAAGATTCGCATAAATGCTGGCATCATGCAATCGGCAGCAGTGGGAAAATGGAGTGGTTGGAGAATGACAGTTACAGAAAGATATTTGTACCCAGATTTTATTGATGAGGTTTGCTAATGGTTTTGCACCATGATTGATGATTATTCATAATTATTTTGGATAACATTAATGCAAGATTTTTTTTTCTCACACTGATTGCATAAAATGCATGTAATGTTTTAATCAAAATATTAAATTAGTTGCAGCTTTCTTAATTTATATGTAATTATTACTCAGATCTCTGTGTTCACCCTGTAGCAAGGCCATCCCTCTAATAAGGCCACTTTCCTGCTGCAGAAGAGGTTGCTTTGTAAGAGCGGTGTTGTTTTTGCAGTACTACTGAATCCTTCTTTGTGCAATAGGCAGCTGTTAAATTATGTAAGGCAGGTGAGTAATATCAGTCCCTCTTGGGGATCTTATTATGAACTTGTTCCATCTTTGCAGGTATTGTGATAGATTTAAGATTTGTACGCATGGTATAAAATTAAGATTTCTCCATGCTGTTATCTTTGGTTGGCATATTTAAATTTAATCCAAGTGCAAGCTACCATCACTGTGTTGACTTTAAAGATTGCTGTCTAGTAACATTTAACTTATGTAAAAAATGTTTTTAAGCAGTAAATAGAAACCCCAATTTTAAATTTGATCTTTTGTTTTCTTTCGTAATTCTTCCTAATTTGTTTTTACTATACACTAGAGTATTTAACAGGGCAATCAGTCTAAAGATAGGCTAGAAATGGATGGTGTTTTACTAATTTTTCTGTTGTTTTTTTTTTCTTTTAATTTTTGTGTGCATTAGCTAAGCAATCTAATGTGTATCCTATAAATAGCCAGCCATGATGAGAAGTAACTTTCTTAATTGTAATAAAAATGGATTTTAACATGATTACAAGACCACAGTATGCCTCATCCAAGTTGAAGGCTTTTAAACATAATTTTTCCAATGTGGACCCCCCTTTCATTGCACCCTCCCATCCTCACTCTTTACATTTGAGATCTCCTGTTTGTGTCAGTTTGTAACTGTATGTATCTGTTATTCCCTTTCATCTCTGTCTGTCTGTCTCAGTTTGTTTATATCTCTTGTCCTGTCATTATCTTTTATTGTATTTCCATCAATCAACAACTCACCCTTTCTCTATTCTCTCACATAATCACTTACTTGCCCTTCAAGAAATTGTCAGGAGCTTCAAGAAAGGGAGATACTGACAACACAACAATAAACTTTCTTAGAAGAGAAGGAAATGATTCAGCTCCCAGTTTTGAAGAGCTTGTCAAAAGAAAAAAGCTCAAAGAATAATTCTTTAATAGTCATGTCTGTTGCGTGTGAAAAGATGATCTGTACAAAAGAAAATGTGTAGATTTTGCATGCTAGTCAATAATGGTTTGATGGATCCAGACCCATGGGATCATTTCAGAACTAATCAATGTCTCTAATGGAGTTTTCTGGAAACGTGGATGAGATTTTAATATGCTATACATCAAGATATTCAATATTAGTCAAGTCTTTGATAAGTAAGACTGCCTTGAAAATGAATCTTCCAGTAGACTATTTTCCAGTTACATGAGTTATGGTTCTTATAGAGAGTTATTTCCCTTTTGGTAGGACATGAACTTTATGTATACCATTTAAATTACATTCAGATATTTTTAATGCAATCAAAGAATAGTTTTTTTGACAATCTATGGATAAACCTTGGTTTGTCAAAGAGCAAAGTGTTTATTATTGTAACCTTATTATTTTGAAATGGAGCAAATGCTTATAACTCTTACGTAAAATTTCCATTCAGAAAGATTTTGTAGCTTATGATTGGCGCATATAAAATAAAACTATATTGCTGTAAATGGTTAAGCTTTTGAAGATTACCATATTGTTACGAGTCTATGCTCTTAAAATAAGTAACAGAAAAGAGTGAAAAGCAACAAATTTTGTAAAATTCAACAAGTAACTTATTTCCCTAGAAGACAAAGTGAAAATAAAAATTTTAAAAACCTATGGTATTGTGAATTAAATCCCAAAATAATCCTAGAATTACAGACACAATTTTAAATTCTGAATAAACTTAGTAGAAATCCAAATTAAGTCCAACAATGAAGTGTTGATGGGTCAGTGATGACCTGTATAATGCTGATATGCCAACAGTCTTTGGTTGTAATAGTAATATAATTCCAGGTTTGAATTTGCTATATATCCCAGTGAATGTCTCTGTCCAAGAATATAATTTTTTCATGAGCATTCTGATTTCCAGAGAAAATAATCACTGAATTAAATAATTTGAATAAATTCCAGCCCTAATGAACACTGAACACAACCAATAGTACGAATTGATTCTGCTAGATCTACAGCACAAATGAATAACCTTTCCAGTGACAAGATTATTTAGTCCTCCACTTGACCTCGGGTCACAATCAACAGTTTCCAAAAAAAAAATTACCTAAGGAAAATAACCTTCTAGAAAGTTCATAATGTTTACAAAATAAAATGTTAGTTATTATTAGAAAGTCTGTTACTAAAGTTATAGTATATAACCTGGACAATGCCAGGTTCAACAGGTAAATTGTAGCAGAGTCCCAGTAACCTAGACCCAGACCCAAATAAACATATTTACTTATATTAATAATGATCCTGATAATAAAGCCATATACATAGAGAATATTTTAGTTATGTATTAGTTGTTTACAGAATAAAATTTAAAAAAATTTCAAAAATCAATAATTCAGGTCAGGTAGAAAATAAATGATTTTGGGCAAGGTTAAGTCAAACATACAATGTTACATTACAATAGCATAAAATAAAATTTAAAAAATTTAAAAAAACCCCAACAAACTAACCAACAAACAATGCAGATTAAATATACATAATATATACTTGCTTATATATGAGTCCAGTTGCAAAGTGCACACTCAGATCTGCTGTCACATAATGCACCTGCAGATCTTGATCTGTGTTGTTTGTAAGGAGTAATCAGTAGAACAAACAGCATAGACACTGAACTGCAGGTGCATTATGCCACAGCAGATCAGGATCTTTGTTCTTTGCAGTTTGACTCAACTTATAAGAGAGTATATACAGTTGATTAGCACAAGGCTGGTAGCTGTCTTTCTTTTTTCTTGCATTCAATCATCTTTGTGAGGGTTGTTGAGTGTAGCATTCAACTTTGGTAGGATGATGTTAAAGAGAGTTCACAGGGTATAAAAGACATGCAGGGCAAATCGATATAAAGCTATTGGGTTAATAAAATTTGGCTTGTAGGAAAATCACATTGCAGATGGAGTTGATTGAATTTTAGATTGAGGACTGGGAGAAGTACATTCTAAAGTCTGTTCAGTAATTCAGCCCTTTTAAACTGAATAATTGACTGTCAAGTGGAAAATATTGCAATTTATTGATCTGTTCAGATTTGCCTGTTTTTCTTATCCATCGATGTATCTGTGTGTGTGTGTGTATGTGTGAGAAATAGAGAGAGAGAGAGAGAGAGTGCTATTTACCTATAAAAAGTATATTTGTCTGTCTCCTGGTCTCTGTTTACCTGTCTTTCATTGAGTCTTTTAGTTTTTAGATAGCTTTTGCTGTATGCAGCATGAAGACAGGGATCAAAATACTTGATGCACTCAGCTATAAGTCAGGTTCAAATTCAAACAACATAGACTTTGATCTGCTATTGCATAATGCACCAGCAGATCAGAGTCTGTAATGTTTGTTCTTCTGAAGTACAAGTCACACAGCTCATACAAGCAGTTAGTCCTGACTGTGTTTAATTTTTTAGAATTTGATTACACCTAACTTTAAAAGATGATTATTCCCTTTATTTTGATCCTCACACATCCATGTTCCTTGGAAGGTCATATACGTCCCCCCATGAAATACATCTGACAATCAGTGTTAAAGTACCTGGGCATCTTTGGACAAGATCAGTGTTAAGGTGTGATCCAGTGTAAACTAGATTGAATTTTGCATGCTTTGAGGTTACAATGAAAGCTGTGCTTGTTGACAAATATTCATACTACCTTGTTATTTGCTTTGATTTGATTGGACATCCTATTTTCTTACCCTAATTTGGCCGCAATTGTAAACGACAATAGGGATGCATAATTCTCTTCTTGAAGTATTTTTATTACATATAATGTGCAGAGCTTTCAACAAGCAGGAATTTAGTTAAACTGTGTTAATATGAAGGTTTAGAACAACAAATACAATTTAAGATGAGAAAATGTGCTTTCAACTGTGTTGACATGCACATTTATCAAACTCCATAGACCAAGATATGCCAGCACATTATGCTGTGGCAGATCTTTGTGCAGTTTGCAGTTGGACCTGACGTATGTATGGTACATTACAGCTTTCCCCAAACTAGACACTGTTGGGAGCAAAACTTTTGGCTACGTTACAGAGGTGGCCAGTATACAAACATGTTCATAGGTCTGACTGGACTGGGCTCCTAATTACTATTCTGTATTATTGGACAGAGCTCCCATTTGCAGTTTCATATAATTGGACACAGCTACCACTTGCAGTTTCATATTATTGGACAGAGCTACCACTTGCAGTTTCATATTATTAGACAGAGCTACCACTTGCAGTTCCATAGTGAAACCTGTTATGAGAAACCGCCCCTTCTGCCAACAAAAAGCGGTCTCTCAAGACAGGTGGTCTTTCACAGCAGGTTTGTACAAAAATACCAGTTTCCAAGGTCCAATTTCAGAACAATTTCAAGAAAAATAACCACAATCGCTATACATATATTCTATTCTGTATTAATAGTTGTTGCTAAAATACTGTATGCATTCATCTAAAAACAAAATTATATTGTAATAAAGATATACTTCTATCATTAAACATGAAATCACATT